>JAUZND010012520.1:16360-28438 GCA_034780555.1 Coelogynopora nodosa | reverse complement strand
AATGATAAACACTTGAGGGGGGGGGGTGAAATTCACCTTGCAATGGGGACAGGTTCCTCCCTCGACGGGAATGTGGCAGCGAGGGCAGTGAGCTTTCTCTCCAGCTGGCGGTGGGTAGAACTCTGCATACTCGAGGATCAGATAGCAGGCTGTGATGGGGACTGGCAGGTCGATTTGTACCTGCGCGAGGGATCATAGAGGCATATAGGGGATGTGGTTTAGGGAAACTATGACATAATATAATATTTATACACCTAACCAACAATCTTCCTAACATCACTGACCAATAATTAAATTTATCATGGCAAAAAATACCAAATGAATAAAAATTGATCGTTGTTCTTGTATAGGTCTGGTAAACACATACACCGAGAAGTGGCTATAGATGCGCCATACCCAGTAGCATGAACCAATAAGCCAGCAAGCAAGGATGAAAGCAGTTGTGTTCTCACCTCGGTCTGATCCTTGGCGATGGAGACACGTTTGGCCTTGATCCAGAGATCGGTTCGATTGCGAATTCGGACCGGTGTCTTCACGTCCAGGTTGGTGTAGTAGAGGTTGAGTGTGCGCACGAATCGTTGTCGCTTGGTCACGATATTGAACTGTAGAGAGAATAAGGAGAGGTGAGACGAGAGGGGAGAGAGAGAGATGAGAGGGAAGGAGAGAAATGAGAGGAGAGAGAAATGAGAGGGGAGGGGGAAAGATATGAGAGGAGAGGGGGAGAGATAGAAGAGGGTGAGAGAGAGTAGAGGAGAAGAGAGATGAGAGGAGATGAGAGATAAAGAGAGATGAGATGAGATGAGAGAGTAGAGGAGAAGAGAGATGAAAGGAGAGAGAGATGAGAGAATATAGAGTAGAGAGAGAGATGAGAGGATAGAGAATGTGAGAGGAGAGAGAGAGAAAGATAAATGAGAGGAGAGAGATGAGAGGAGATAGGAAGAGAGAGAGAAAGAGTGAGCGCTACCTTGACATGCAGACTGTTGATGACGTAGGTGTTCCTCAGCTTGAAGACGTGTGTATTGGCAGTAGATCGGGCGTGTGGATCGATATGTCCCTTAGGCAGAGTCTGTGTGGGCCGCTTAGAGTCCACTGGTTCACTGTCCCACTTGAGGGTGGAGAAGGGGAGGTCACGTTCGTGGCACACTTGACAGGGGGTTGACTCCAGATAGTAGCCTTCTAGATCGATCCATTTCTGGAGAGGTGGGGTTGTATGATTGAATTATTGATTTGTTGAATATCGATGAAAATTAGTTAAAAATTGAAGTAAACAACTTATACTGGATATCAAAATGCAAACACATCAATTAGCTAATATAATGAAATGTAAACTTTGACACGAACCTGAATTGCCGTATAGATCAGGGTGTTCGGATGACTGGCCAACAGGTCATTCTGAGCACGAAAAGTCTCCACAATGGCGGGAATATAGTCAGCAGGATTGATCGGCGAGAGGCTATCGTTACCCTCGGCTTTGGTGGTTCCCTTGAGCAGAATGTAGCCCAGAAGGTCCAGATATTGAGTTGCTTTGGGTGCAAAACTCGATATTTCCGGCCACAACTGCCACAGAAGACTCAGTACCGATCGCTCAAATCCGGGTTCACCATTGCTGCAATGTTATACAGGCGTGTATAGGTTAAACTATTGATATTCTTCCATTAAAAGTTAAGTAGTAACTAATTTAATAAAATTTATAAATTTATATCCATCATTAACATAATGTTTAGCAAGAGAATAGTATTTGTATAGGTAAGTCAACTAATTTTTTTATATCGCAGCGTCAAATATTTAAAAAAATCAATAAAAATATATAATACAAGTAAATTATTTATATTACTGACACATTAAACAGTAGTATGTTTAAAAATATGCTGATTTAATGACTATTTCCGTGATCATTCTCACCTGCAGAGAGCGTAGACAATATTCTCGGCAGTCCAGCGCGTATCCACGGAGACGGCACGACAGACGTAGAGCCGCAGGAACTGCAACAAAGTATCATGACTCAACAGTCGAGTCAGAGTGACACACAACTTCACATCCAGACCACCGGCGTCCCCGACAGTAGTAGCCGCCTCTCCGGACGTCTTCTTCGACGACTTGGTGACAGCTGATGAGGACGTCTTATCCGGCTGAGGAGTTGTGGAGGAAGACTTGCTTCGTCGATCCTTGCGGCTGGCCCCCGCGTCCTCCTTATCGGTCTTGGAGCGGGACTTGCTCGTGCCTGTGGCGGATGGTTGCGAAGCAGCGGCGGAGGTTGCCTTGGTAGCGGCAGCGGCGGGCTTGCGACACAGGGCTCGTTCCAGCAGAGTCATCAGCTGGTCGGAGACGTTCTGGTCCAGAGAAATCACCGCGCGGAAAAGGAACACTAACATGTCTGTTGGGGAGGCAAGAGGACTTGATGTGGAACTAGATCATATTATGCAAGACATGGTGCGTTCCGAATATTCTTGTGATCTAAGTTCTTGTTTCTATGATCTAAGGAAGATCTACCAACATCTTATAAACAATTCAATTTGGCTTTAATTCTTTGAATAAGGAAAATGTCCAAATAAAAGTTAAAAAGATACACCTAAGAAACGTAATTTATGTAGATGTACAAATTACTACAGAATAACTAGGTTATAATGAAAAACATACCCAATTCATTCAAAAATCTAGTAAAGATAAAAGTAAATTTATAATTTTTCAGAGTTACAAATGCTATTTATTCAGATTAATGTGGACTCAATAACATATTGATACAACAATATTTGGACTTTTTTAAATTTCCAAGTTATACATGGCAATATAATGTAAGCTTGTTCTAACAAATACTGTATAGACTACCTGGACATTTGATGAGAAATCGTTGCCAATTGGCCGTACGAGAATTGGCGACTTCACTGCAAATTTTAATTTTCTCCATCTGGAAGGACACAAACAAACAAACACAGGTGGTTCAGAAAACTAACGATCAATAAATACGTATCCAATCCGACCTCACCAAGTCACACAGCGTGAGATAGGGAATCGTGATCCGCTGCTCTGTCTCGCCAGTAGTCGGCTCTGATTGGTCAGTTGTGTGTGTGACGTCAGTGGTCGAGGGTTGGTCAGTTTTGGTGACGACCTGGAGCCCGTTCTGGACGCAGACCGTTCTGATCATGTGCATGGTGCGTCCTGTCAGGTGGATGTCGCGGAGTTGTCGGTAGTAACGGTTGCCAACCACTAGCATCAAGAGCTGGAGAGAGAGAAGGAGAGTGTGATAGTGTGATAGAGTGAGCGTAAGGGAGAGAGAGTCAAATATAAAGATAGAGAATAGAGACAGAGATAAAGATAAAGATAAAGATAGAGAAGAGATACAGAGATAAAGATAGAGAAAGAGACAGAGATAAAGATAAAGATAGAGAAGAGAGACAGAGATAAAGATAGAGAAGAGAGACAGAGATAAAGATAGAGAAGAGAGACAGAGATAAAGAAGATAAATAAGATAAAGAGAGAGAGAGAGTAACTGACCCGCTTGATCTGTTTCTTGAGAAAGCTGGTGCTGACCACCTCAATGAACTCGCAGAGGATGTAGCCCCAACGATCGTCCTTGAAGGGCCCTAGGTCAGCGTGCTTCTTGTGCCCTCTCCCCTCCGTACTGGTGCTAGAAGCGGTGGTGGTGGTGGAGATGTCACCAGCAGACATACACTTGAGCATCATGTAGGGGACACGAAGCATCACCTCGGTCACGAGCGAGACGAAGTTGTCGAAGACGTCGTGCTGATGCTCGAGGACGTATTGGTGGAGGAAGAAGGGGGTCATGTCGTAGTAAGGGTGCTGGAGTGCGGGCTTCACCAGGGAGTCAGTGGGTTCCTGTGCAGGTACCGATGGGGTAGATTAGGGCGTGCAGAGGGGGTAATTTAACTGATTTAATTGACACATAAATAGATTAAATAAATACAAAGTATCAATAAAACTATCCAAGTCCGAATCAATGGATGTATGAACTTATATACATGAATCTTGTCATTTATCAACAATGTCCTTTAGCAAATGATAGTTACACATTGTTAATTAATGAGAACAAATATGAGTTCATAAAGTCATTTTTTAGGCTACGGGGGTGTTAGATTTAACCAATTTGGAAGTATCAGATTGGATTCCTAGTTGAGTGATTTGTTTCTATATTGTCAATATTATTCCACTAAATAGATTACATAATTGTTCAAATCGATAATGCATTCAGTTATTGATAAAGAGTAGTATGTCACTTATCACAGCAAGTAAAATAGTAGTAGTAAGAGAAAGGTCGCTTCTGTACACAGATTGATTGGCTCACCTGATCCTGGCTCTCCTTGCGCCACATGTTGTGCAGCAGTGTAATCACCCGCAGACAGAACTCAGCACAGTCTCCCTGCAACAGCTCCGCCAGTATGCAGGTCACCATGTAGCCACCACCGCTAGCATCAGTGCCACTGCTGCTGGTGCCCTGTGAGGCCTTGGTCCCCCCCTTCTGCTCACTCTCAGCAGTGGAGGGGGCGGAGGTGGAGCGGGTGAGCAGTTGACTCAGCAGACGTAGATGGACGAGCGCCACCTCGGAGAAGGGGGTTCGCTCCACCATCCCTTCGGCTTTGCGGTTCCCCAAGTCCAGGAACACTAGAGCTCGCTTTACCACACTGTCAAATGCCGCTCTGGACGGGGGAGTCGTGTGTATCACAGGTTATTATAAATGCAGTACACCATCTCTCTCTCTCTTCACATTGTTTATATATTTAAGGTTGCATCAAGATTAATTATGGTATCATCCTGAAAATGGAACACAACATATAGACTCCGAAAAATATCGCACTGAGCGAGAACTTTTGGAGTTCTGTAATATAGTATAAAACCTGTAGAAGATGCATTGAAGATGAATTTAAGCAGTTTTCCTGAAATTCGAGGAGATTAGAGGAGTGTTTCAGAAACTCAAGCAGCTCCTCAAATTTAAAGGATGATTGGCCACCCTGGTTCCACTACAACTCAAATAGTCTGTATTAGAATGTAATTAACATTTCATTAACACACGAAAAAATCAATAAAATCAATATCTACAACATTACGAACTGCTGACGTCACATAGTGTGAAATATAATCATACTATCATACACACTGTAATAAATTACAACATTATTTGTTTTCTTTCTTACAAACAACAAACTTTAATAACCAAAACAAAGAAACAAAAAAGAGGCAATCCAGTACATTTTAACTCAAAGACAATCCTAGATTACGCCCCCATACTCAACCAAGTGAGCGACGATAGGAGGCCCACCTGTCAGGTTCGCTGTCAGCAAGGTCCAGGTCCCGTACGAGGTAGTAGACGAGCTGGAGGAAGGGCACCGCACGCACCCCATCCACAGCCTCCAACTGGGACCAGCTGTCAGTGAGTCGGGCCAACAGAGCCAGTCGAATGGTCTGCTGACGAGCCAACTCCCGCCGATAGTCGTCATCACTACTGCCGCCGCCTGATGAGGAGACACCGCCGCCACCTGTGCCACCTGGAGTGGAGTTGGTTGGATGCAGAACGAGTTGTGCGAGTATTGATTTATTAGTGAAGCACGAGATTAACCTAAGTAAACTTTTAAGTACATCTTAGGACACTTCTAAGTATATCTTAAGACACATCTTATATTTTAGGACACTTTTAAGAATATCTTAAGACACATCTAAGTACATCTAGGACACTTCTGAATATATCTTAAGAAACATCAAAGTACATCTTAGGACACTTCTGAATATATCTTAGGACACATCAAAGTACATCTTAGGACACTTCTGAATATATCTTAAGACACATCTTATATTTTAGGACACTTTTAAGAATATCTTAAGACACATCTAAGTACATCTTAGGACACTTCTGAATATATTTTAAGGCATATCTAAGTACATCTTAGGACACTTCTGAATATATCTTAAGGCACACCTAAGTACATCTTAGGACACTTCTAAGTATGTTCCACTTACCAGAAGGCTTGCTTGGAGTCACTGGTCTCTCCTGAGAACCCCCAGAACACGAACTCAACGAGCTAACACTCCTCGACTGTCGCTTCGACATGCCACCAAAGCCCTCCGCACCACTTCTCCCTAACTCGCCCTGTGATTGGTTGGAGGGACCTCCGCCCCCGCCTACTCTCAACCAATCAACGGCCTGCTCGTCGTCATCGTCATATTCGTCGTCATCATCATCGTCATCGGAGTCATCTGGGGGTCCAGAGGGGGCTCCTGCAGCAATCCCGACCCCTCCTTCTGCGTCCTCCATTGCCTGATTTAGTGACAGTTTAGATGTATATAAGAAACTTAATTTTTCCAACAATCAAAATAGTCAATTAAAAAATTACCTGATTGTTCTGCTGACTATCAAGGCCCAAAGAGCCGGGTTCAACGATTGCTCCCTCACTGGGATCGATACTGCTCTGTTGTTGGATCTCCGGCTCACCCTCTGGCTCCCCTGATTGGTCCTAGTCCAGACCAGAGGGGGCCTCACCTGGGGCGTCCGAAGCATTGGGACCCTGGTCCTGAAGGCTCAGTTGGAGCGCAATGTTGAGCAGCTAACCAGGCGACGAGATAATTATACATTTGTTAAAATTCATACTACTGATACATTTACGAGTAGTATAATTATATTAGCTAACATAATATATAGCATATCACAAGTAAATGTCACAATATGTTAGTATTAAAGAATAATTCTCACATCTTGATCGTTGACATGGTCAATAATCGCCTGCATCATGTCCATATTCTCAGAATTTCCAGACTGAAGTGTCTCCAATAGAAGGGCAGCTTCATCCGCCATTCCAATGTCTTCTTCGTCCTCATCTTCGTCCATCTCTTCATCATCGTCTTCATCCGCTTCATCGAAATCTTCCTCGTTGATGTCACAGCCGGGCGAAAGGAAATCATCCAGATACACCTGATCACAGTTGACGGAAAAGAGGTATAAGCATTTAATATACTACTTGTTTGGTATAAGTAAACTCGTATGATATAGTGTGATAATAAATATTGTGTAAAGCACACTAATTTTTCGTGGAATTTCACCCTCCATTTCTTCATAAATGTACCAGAAAATGTACCTGTTCCTGGCGTGGATCCTGCGGCTCCGATATTTCAACGATAGCGATATCCGGTTCCGCCTGCTGTGATTGGCTGGATTCTGGCTGCTGTGATGACGTGGCAGCCGACTGGCGCGCTGGCACACTTCTATTGGCTGTCGCAGTTCCTCCCAGTCGGCGCTTCTTCACCCCGTCGTGTCGTTTGAGTCTCGCCGATGAGGAAGACGATGATTGGCGAGAGGGCTGCGCCGATGATGACGTCTGGATCGATATATTCAATACTTTTGCTTAACATTGCAAGAATAGGGGATGGAGTAATTTTATAATGATTTGTACATCATTGTATATTTAAATATTGATTTTTGAGATTAACCTGTTATCTAAACTATTGATTTTTGAAATAAGACTAATATATATTGATTAAAATTAAAGGGCATATTCAACTATAATGTATTATTTGTATATTCATTTTACTGACCTGACTATTATCATGACATATGATCTTGATGACTGCACTTACCGGGAGCTGGGGCTGTGTGGCGGTTGGTAAGGGAGACGCCGGCGGAGCAACCACCGGGGGTGCCAACGGCTGCATCAACTGAACCAGCATATCTCTGGCCGTCTGTGCCACCAAGGGATGACTATGGAGCACCAGTTGGACTAGCCAGTCGAGCACACAGCCCTGCAGAGAGCACGATGAACCGTCGCCACCACCGACAGTGAGCAAAAGGAAGCCGTGCAACAGTTCCGTCACCCCGGCAACCAAAGCGGGGAGATTGCGGGCCGATGGCCTGTCCAGAGGGCTCACCCAGGGGCAGGCGGGTTGTGATTGTACGAGTGAGAGCAGGCTGTGGACCAATCGATTGACGAGATGCTCTGGGTTGGGGAGCACTTGGAGGAGGTCGGTGATTCCATTGGTGGTGGAGGTCGAGGTGGTGCTTTGGGGCACAGCGAAGGAGTGGACGATGCGAGAGATGACGTTGAGACACTCCTGGAAGGCCACTGGGTCCAGCTGGTGACCGCTGGTTCGCTGATATGGGAGGAGGGAGAATAGAGGGGTCGAATAGCAGGTATCACATCGTGAGTGAAAGAGCGTCAATTGAGAGGATCTCAAGTTCAATAATAGTCAATTTTACCGGTTTGGAAAGAGAGACAGAGAGAGGGGAGAGAGAGAGAGAGACAAGAGTTCATACCTCATCAACAGCCATGTGCTGCGCGACCCTCTGCATCTGACACCGGCCCAGGTAGGCCCCCAACGCGAGCTCTCCCGGCGTGTGCAACACCGCCACCAGAGCTGCCGCCTGCACCGCCACCGTGGCTGGCGCCGGCCAGGTGACCAGGTCTCTGGTTCTGGCGGCCACACTCTCCACCAACTCCCGGCTGTCCTCAGGGTCACCCTCGGCTCGGCCCAGGTGGAGGAGTGACGTGGTCAACTCGAGAGCCGAGGCCACGTACCCGGGTCCTGGGAGTGTGGCAAGACCGGGGCTGCGCCAGAAGGCCGCATTCTGCAGAGCGGGGAACGAGAGGACATGTGGAGGGACAGCGGCAGAGTTTGATGAAGAAGCGGGTGACTACCTGGCGCAGTCCACTGACAGCAGCACTGCTCATCTCCATCTCCATAGCAACGGGCAGGTCAGCATCAGCAGCCAGGGCGGCGGCAGAGTCGGTCGCCTTATCGACCAGAGCAGAGGTGGTGTTGGAGGTGGCCGGCCAGTTGATGCTCTCCTTGGAGCGTGTGTACACCTGAATCCAGTCGATGGCTGTGATGTGGTGTGGGTCTAAGCTGCGTCCCACTGCAATGGAACATGGAGCACAAGTGTGAAGTCACTAAAAGAAAACTGCTCAAAATAGATTGGCGATATGTAATACTTTACGAAATTATTGATTCGTATTTGATAACTTTTTAAAAACATTAATACATTTGACATTAAACACTGATCCAAAGAATAATCGATAATGAACTATTGAGCGATTAGTCGGGCTCACCTGTAAGGACGACTTTCTTCTCCGACATTTCTGAGCGATAGAAGGGGATGTCGATGGGTCGACTTTTCGGCACTCGTCCAATCTCAATACGTCGTCCAAATACCTGCAAGAGTGGCGGAAATAATCCCTTATTATCACTAGAAAACAGCCGGGTTGCTAGGGACACCGCCAACTCACGGAGACAGTCTGCGGCACACGATCGGGAACGGCGCCTGACAGGCCCAGTCTGATGCCGGCCACCACAGAGTCTGCGGAGCCCTCGTACTTGATCTCGACTGTGAAGCCGCCAGGTCGCGCGCAGGCCACACACATATCGGGCGTGAGCAGACGACGCTTCAGCTGCTCTGAGTTGTAGATCTGGAGCAGGGAGAGGCCTCCGTAGCTCACCTGTGACCACAGGAGTATTGATTATAGTGATGTTTAATCGATACTGGATATAGCTTCATAAAATTAGAATCTAATCTAAAATATAGACAATGACGTTGGAATAATAACTAGACGAGGCACTGTGTACGCTATCCAATTAGAATCTAATAAACTGACCAATACAATTGTAGAAGGGAAAGAAAGTTTCAATTTAGACATTTTCATCTTAAACCCATAGTAAAAGTTTAAATATGAATTCCTTTGTTTTAAAAAGCTATTGAAATAATGTTTTGAATAATAATGTTTCTAATAAAAAATATATTATGCAGTAAGATTGTTCAGTCACCATTTAACCACTATTAAGAAATGTGAAATAATTATTAGTTTACTTTATAGCTCTATCTAAATGCTATCTGTGAGCCAAATTAGGAGTTTATATCAATAATAGTTCGCGAGATAAAAAAAGTTCAAAAATAGAGATTTTAGATAGAAAACTCCTCTATCAATATATTGTAGATAAACATAAATAATATATTTATATATACACATAATATGAGTATCTATGACCTTAGCTAGCAGTTGTTTAGCATCATGTTAAAATGTCTTGTATACTTCAAACGGAATATATCACCTTTAATATATGCAAATTAACCTTGAATAAGTTTCACTACACAGAATATGTTTAAAATACAGGTTGTTTATATTCAATCAATTCTTATTATCTATGGTGTCTTCAATACAATCAATAAATCGATAATGACAAGACGCACCTCATTGGTCATCTTGCAGTACTCGAAGAAGTCGACAGGAATGGGGCCCTCAGTTCGTGACTCGGGAATGGTGCGGTCCTTGCACACCCCCTTGCCTCCCCCTACCCCTCCCGATGTTCCGGTGGTGCCGCCCCTTGGGGCAGTACGTCCCCCAAGAAGGGGCCCGGTGTCACTGTGGGGCGACTGGAAGCTCGACTGGAGCCAGAATAGGCCCTCTTGGGAGCAGGGGTCGCAGTCAGAGGCTTCTATCTCGGTGCTGAGGGGTTGTGTTCGGGTGGACGGGTCGATAATACAATGACCTGATTACTGAGATGGTCCACCCAGTTCTAACATCCAAGTTTTGCTATCTTACAAAGTTTACCGTTTTTGTTATTGTTCGATAATTGTTCACTTTTTTAATTAATCATAATAAAAGTTATATTGTGTAAGTTATACATTTAGAAGTAATATTTTCAGTTGATCAGGCAACTCTTTTATTAAAATATTATCCTTAATTAAAATTGTGTTACAACAGTTATACTCTAAAAAGATATTCTCATTAAACTAACGAATTATTAAACAATAAATTAGTATTACATATTGTCAATCAGGTTAATATGATAAGCAAATAGAGAATTTTTTTGTTTTGATAATATTGATTAAGAAATTGAAAGGACAATTACTTTTAACAAACAGACGAAATACTGTAGCATCTATGGCGGACCAGAGGGTTCAGTGTGGAAATCTCTAAGATTTCCAATTTAAATGAGGTTTACCTGGTAAATCTCTAAGATTTACAATTTAAACGAGGTATACCTTGCAGACCTCGAGGTAAACCTTGCAGACCTTGAGGTAAATGAGGTAAACCTTGCAGACCTCGAGGTAAACCAGGTAATCCTTGCAGACCTTGAGGTAAACCAGGTAAACCTTGCAGACCTCGAGGTAAACCAGGTAAACCTCGATTGAATATTGAAGATTGAAAATGTAGTTGCATATTTTAAATCAAATAGCATTGAATAATTGTAATTAATTTAAATAGTGTTGAATTTGATATAAGTATAATCAAAATCAATACAAAACAATACTTTTATGTTTGAATTTAATTAAAAACCAACAATCGCAGGATTATTCTTGCAGAAACAGTTTATTTCAAACATTTTCGTAAATAAAAACATTACTCATTAGGAATAATTTAAAAAGATAAAATGACAACATTTAAATAAGGGTAGACTTACACAAAACGACAAAATTTATAAAACCCAATATATATTTATAAAAGTTCTTACATGAAAACAATATATATAAAAATTATATAAATACATTAAGGAAAAAGTCGGGAATTTAATTTTTACGGATATTCAAATTTGATGAGCCGCTAGCTAGAACTATAAAACTATTACAATAATGTTAATTACTGAAAACCCCACAAAGAAACATATGGTCACCGATGGCTAAATTTCCCTTGTGTTCCTTCATCCTTTTGTCGTGTTGGAGTATTTTCTTAATAAGATAAGACTGGTCAGGATCATCCTAATACGTGAATGTAATAACTATAGAGTATTTTAGAGACTTAGGAGTTTCATGAAAAAGTACTTTTATTTAGTTTATTAGAAGGCTTTCCATAAATAGTGTTTCCATAACAGATGTTTCAATCACAAGTGTTTCCATCATATGTTTCCATCACAAGTGTTTCCATCACAAGTGTTTCCATCACATGTTTCCATCACATGTTTCCATCACATGTTTCCATCACATGTTTTCATCACATGTTTCCATTACATGTTTCCATTACATGTTTCCATCACATGTTTCCATCACATGTTTCCATTACATGTTTCCATCACATGTTTCCATCACATGTTTCCATCACATGTTTCCATCACATGTTTCCATCACATGTTTCCATCACATGTTTCCAT
>JAUZND010012520.1:0-16260 GCA_034780555.1 Coelogynopora nodosa | reverse complement strand
CACATGTTTCTATTACATGTTTCCATCACATGTTTCCATCACATGTTTCCATCACATGTTTCTATTACATGTTTCCGTCACATGTTTCCATTATATGTTTCCATCACAAGTGTTTCTATAACATGAAATTTATACTTTAACTGTTCACCCTTACTGGAAAAGGCAGGTATTACAAAAATTGAATTCTATACGTTTTATAAAATGTTAACAATAAATAAATAGTTATTTTTATGACTATAATTATAGAGACTATTGAAGGTCGAATAATAATTTTAAACACGATCTTAAATGATTTTCTTTTGTGGTTATCATTAAGACAAATAAACACCTTGTACTATCTTACTTTCATTAAAAAGAATGGATCAGTGTACATTCATTGATTATATATTAATATGTCAATGAATTAATTAGTGATTCATGGGGCCCTGAAGGTGTAAAAAAGTCCAGCACTGATAATAATAACCATTAGCCTTTAAAATACGTTACTGGTCAGCCCAGTTTATCGTCAAAATCTTAAAATCTAAATGGTGGGACAATTATAATCTTAAATAGTTTGTTATAGAAAAAACTCGAGGGGGAACTTTACTGAATAGGGGAATTTATATATTATTGTTAACAATTTGTCAGCCAAAGATTTTTTTAATAACCTAGTCCTCTCCTAATCAGAATATGATCTCTAAATATGCTCCTACGTTAATTAACTGACCTATATTTTATTTTTGTTTTGAAAGTATTTTTCTGTTTTTGATATTATGGTTTTTAATATATGTATAGACAGTACTATAATACACTATGAATGAATTTTTAAGTATACGTTTTAAAATTTGAATAATTAGGTTGTATAGATTAATTTTAGTTTATTATATTTTTCAAAAAACTAGATTATTACCAGATGATGGATGAAACAAGTGCATCCAGGTGTAACCAGGTGCAACCAAGTGTAACCATGTATAACCAAGTGTAACCAGTTGTAACCAAGTGTAACCAGTTGTAACCAAGTGTAACCAAATGTAACCGGGTGTACCAAGTGTAACCAAGTGTACAGTATAAACCAGCAATGCAAATCCTAACAACGATATGACTGTTTACTATTAACTATTAACAATGAGTATGCTAATATGAAGAAAAAAAAGTATTATACAAAACACTATTTTATAAACATTATTTAAAATTTTATTTTTTCATGTAATGCGCTGATATAGAAACGATAATGTAGTTTATTTTAAAAAACGATTTTTTATTTCTCGTTCAGGTCAAATGTACCTGATGGAGGACGTATCTTGTTTTGTATTTATTTGTTCGCCTCGACTGATAACTCTCTCGGAAATGTCGGATAAAAATCTCTACCTTTCTGACATCCCCCTGTTCGACGTAACACGTGAACTAATTCTTGTCAACCAGCAGCGATTAACCGAACTGGAAATCAGGTATACCTAATAAAGATCTTATGACAAAGTTGATACTAAATTGTTACGAGTGTAAAACAATTATATTTAATTTAAATAATCAATTATTTAATTTATGAGCAATTCATATAATATATATATATATGTATTATATATCTTCAGTATACACATCTGCCATACATTTTTTAATGTATCAATTTTTAATTTGCTGGTCAATTATTAATATTTGCACAAATAAAAAGAACACACTTTAAAACGTGAAATTAATGTTATACTATGTACGTACAAAATAATTAGAAATTTTAATTCGGTTTGCTAAATAATCAATTTTATAAAATGTCATGTTGAACATTCTACAAATAAATGTAAAACATTATAATAAAATTATAAATAAAAGTCATATATAAATTAAAAAACAGATACTTTTCAAATAGTGTGGAGGCTCGACCAAATTGGGGACTGTTAACCTCCCTGTGTTAGGGAGTAACCCTAGGGATTAAAGTCAAACCAAACTAAACAAAAGAAAAGGACTGAATTCCAATGAATTATGAAGCTGAAGTTATAAAATTTGTACAATTTGCAACGAGACGCCATTGAACATAAATTCATTTATTTTTCGTAAACTATAATTTAGAAACGCAACCAATTTTTAATACTCTAGATAAATTTCAGCAGATATAGTCGGAGCTTGAAAATACTTCATATATTATATATGAGTTTATATGATATTCAATATCGTAATCTTTATAATGAATTTTTAATCGGCTTACAGAATGGAAAACGGAACTTAAAAAGCAAACACTCAATGTCCCTCTAATTGTATTTATATAAAACTGCGGTTGTTATTTACTAATCACATTTAATGTTGTTTACACATTAATTAATTAATAAATTTATTAAATATAATCATTATTTGATATTTATTTAAGATGATAATTTAATTATTGGTTATTGATTTTAATTAATATATATTTATTAAATTATAATATAAATTCAATAGCGTTTACATGACATATACATATACATCAATATAAATATATATATGATATAATAATTTAGTTTGAAAATAAAGTTAACTAATATACCTATCCATCATTTAGAAAGTTATCTAGTAACTTTTAACTTTTAACATTAGATCCCCCAATAAGAGTAAAAAAATTTACCAATTAATTTTATTATGACGGAGCAGATGACATTTACAACATTATAATTAGTGTTTTCCCAAATTGTTCAGAAGTCCAGTTGTGCCAGTAAGGTTCCCGATAAGCCGCTGAATGAATCCTGATTTAATACTTTTTTGTTTAATAGTATATATATATATTTAATAATTCGAGATTTAGTGAGGGGAATGCAGATAAACACATCTCACATGAACACGTTTACTGGTCTAGTGGGAACTTCAACATTCAAACAAAACTACTGGACTAATGGGAATGCTGGCTCAACGAGATATAATCAAATATTAGACCACTGGTAGACCTGAGATTAGATATATCATAACAGTTTTTTTCAGTTGATGTGTACTATTGCTAAAAAGCAGTAAGTCTAGCTAAACAAATCTCTTAATGTCTATATGGTGAGATAATAATGTTTCGAAATGTTGTTTATACTTTTAATAAAAGTATTGCATATACCTAAAGGATACTTCCTGTGATTTCACAGACATTTACATTAAACATTTATGTTATACAAAAAATTTCGTTAATATTAATGTATATTATGCGCAAGTATTTGACGTTATACTTTTGGTAAGACCACTTATGCCCATATAAATCAGCTTGAGTATTGTTGTTGAGGAGTTATAGGAGCTTTCAGCTCAAGTCAACTCTTCTGAAGATTCAATAAAGTATATTTTTACAAAATTAACAACTAAAAATGACTTCAACGATCTTATAGGTAAAAGTTTTTTATTAGAAATTTATAAAAAGGTTTTAACTTCACGATATTTTCAAAAAGGAACTTGTAAAATTTAGATAGCATTAAGAACATCGATAAATAATTGATCTGAGTATTGATTGGGTGAGTATAGATCATATGAGGTAAGACCACTCAACCAACGTTAGATCAAGTTATTATCAAAATAATATTCTTGTTTCACGGTGTTGTTTCCGAGAAAGTGTTAACAGCAAACATTGTGACATGCTTGATTTATGGCTTATAGCAAGCAATACACTTTGTTTAATTGCAGACAGAGTTTTGTTTCTTTTCTATTTTACCCTAAAGATAGAAAATGTTTTACGAGATTTTAATTCCTAAATGTTGCTATAATACAAACTCTATAGAAAATGGTCACCATATGGACTTCTAGTTTGTCATCACAAATGTAATTGTCGAAGATAAATATGTCAAGGTAAAACACTACACTTACCCATGAGAAGCACAACACAATATTGTCGCGTCTTTGAAGTCGAATATTTTGTACAAATAACAAAAATTTATTAAATTTAATTATTTATATAAATGTTTTTAAACTTTAAATTTAGATTTTTTAGATTTAATGTTTACAAATTAGGTCCTAATTCAGAACGTTCATATTTCATGAGATTTTAATTATTCACAATCCGGTATCTCTTAATTATTTACATTTATTAATAATCATTATTAATAATCACTTACAGATTATTTATAACAAATCTAATAGAATTACCATTTTTAGTTATAAGTCATAATATGTCTTTTATTATGTTTCGCACGGTTCTAAATCAAACATACAATCACATTGTTAATTTTATTATGTTAAAAACTGTTCAGTGATAGTTTAGAATGAATTCTGATCTAATTCTTTCATATTGCCCAGCAAACATTTGAACCAAATGACAAGCCAACTTCAGCAAACGACAACCGCTCTTGAGCATCAGAAGGCGAAGGTTCAAACACTTTTAAGTCAAATGCTTCCACCAAAAGTGGCAAATCAGTTGCTCTCTGGAAAGCGCGTTGAAGCTGGTAATTCAAAATATAGAATCGATTACTAGGCAATTATAATGTTTAATTATAAATGAGTTAAGCTCAACTGACTATAATTCTGTTAGCAGTATAAAAATATACAATACCGAAGATAGTGAAATAAAATATTTTTACACAGAAATTTACGCATAGCAAACTATCATGCAACCAGGAGTACTTGTCTAGTTTAGAACAGCCCCTAATTGGGTTGAAGACCAGATGTTTCATACCACCGACCCTTTGGGTTGAAGGCTAAACGTTTTAAAACATAAGACCTAACTCTGTCCTTAATATAGTTCAATTTAATTGCAGAATAATGAGGAGGTACTATGTATATATACAAATATAATATTTAAACATTTTGTAATGAAAACAATTAACTAATTATTAAGCATAGTATGCGAGTTGTGCAATTACTGGAGTTAATGGAACAGCAATGACATGGTGAAGCAAACAAGTATTAGTGAAATATATATTTTTGCGAAAATGTAGCGGTGAATAATTGCACAGATTGATGTTTATATAGGATTTTCGGATCAATTAGTATATCAATTAATAATAGAGGGAAGCTATGTGATTCTAATATTACAATGATTCTTTGCGTAATAGGAAATATTGTATATTATTCATTTTTATTCATAGAAATAGTAGAAGAAATATACATATTATTAATATGTGGTGTACATCGTTATAGTATTATGTATTTAAAAATTGAATTCAATAAATTTCATAACTCAATGATGTACTTTGACTATTTTAAAATGTTTTATTAAAATATGTTGTATATAGTTAGACTTTAACAAAAACAAATATTATTTCTTATTACCGCAACTATGTCACCTTCCTTACCGTAACTATGTCACCTTCCTTACCGTAACTATGTCACCTTCCTTACCGTAACTATGTTGCACAATTATACAGAATTTAAGTATTTCATCTCAATATATTATTTTCTTCTTATTTAGAAAAATTTGACTTGGTGACTGTGTTGTTCAGTGATATTGTCACCTTCACCAATATCGCCTCACAGTGTTCTCCAATGGATGTGATTAACATGCTCAATGTCCTCTACTCAATATTTGACAAGGCAACCGAGAAGAACAAAGTGTACAAGGTAAATATATTTGTACTATGCATCATTGTCACTAACGGGAATAGTATTATGTGTTTAAATTTAACTGTACATTATAGTAGTAGATTTTTTATATAAATGTCTTATTTTGAAAAAAATGGAGATATTAACTTGACTTACACATACATCGAATAATAAAAACAAATTGATTTATGTTTACCAATTGATTTGTAAATTATATTGATTGATTATACCAATTGATTTGTAAATTTTAGTAAAACAAATTTATTTAATTAGAAAATTTATTTATGATTGTGGTGTAAACTCCCTCAGACTAAATATACTGTAACCATGGTGACTATTCATTGAATTAATAATATTATCTATTCTTAGTATGAAATACGTGTTGGGCTGGCAACATTATGTATATTTAAATGAGCTTCGCTAATAACGGCAGAAATCAAAACTGTAAAATACTAAAGGTTATTTTGAAACTTTACACTTATAGTTATATATTTATATTTATAGTAGCAGAACGCCACCTTATTATCAGAGAAATAAATTTAGAATAATATCAAACGATCGAATTTACGATCTGTATTTACAAAGTTAATTATAACTCATTTAATAGAATTAATGTTTTCTATTTTAGACATAAAGCACAGTTATTATAAGCTGAGTATATGTAACATTATAATTTTTTAATTAAAAAAGTTTCATGATTAAACGCGGTAATTGGAAAGTTTTAAACTACATGTGTAACTAATAACTATGTAAAAACATTAGTAAATAGTCTCATCACCATGAACAAATAGATAATGTGAAAACTGGAATGTTAAGTACTATGCAAATTGCTTTTTTAACGATTTTTTTGGTTTTAATTAGTACTACTGGTAATCCAGTCATCAATAGGGAGACTAGGGTACCTGACGAAAGCTGAATAGCACGAATATACGGACATTTATGGTAAAAAGTATGATCAATTAACAAAATTATACAGAAGAAGCTATTTATTCAATTTTCAGGTAGAAACAATCGGTGACGCCTATATGGTTGTTTCCGGTGCTCCAGAAAAATCCTACAACCACGCTGAAATGGTTGCTGAACAAGCGATGGACATGGTACTGGGTGCCAGGCTGGTTTTATCACCTGTTACCGGATTACCTTTGCAGGTATTTACCTAATGTGAATATTCACAAAATAATAAATTGTCTATAATGTAGGTAGAAATAATAAATCTATATTACCTTATAATAATTATATATGTATCATATTTTCAACTTTAGAAATCATTAAATTTGTAACATAAGAAGATATTGTTAAATTTCCTCACGCGAAGAGATTGCTTGGCCGGCTGTTCAAAGAATTTAAAATTGTTACAAGAATGACTTACTATTATATGATATCTTAATAAAATCAATCTAATTATTTGTGTTGTTTTTTTAGTTGAATTAATTATATTTAAAAAAGTGAATTGAACCTTGATTTAACAAATGTATTCTATTATGAATAATGTATAATGTATTACGTAACATATGCAGGATATAGCATAAACCATGCATATTTTCTGCATCGCGATTTAAATAAAAGGGTTTAGTTTAATATGGGTTTTAAAGTCTATTTCAAATATCATGCAAATGTGTTTGTGTCCTATTTGCATACACAAGAAAACATTTTAGAAGTGATTTTTAAATTACCCACAATTAAAGCATTATAATTTTTTTTAATTAATTGATATTCTTCTATAATTTTTGGATATATATATTTAAGAATATTGAATATTCATTTTAAATTAGTCAATTAAATAATATATAAGTAAATAAACATTATTTATTCGTTTATTTACCTTTCTAAACAATTAAAATAAATAGGTATTTCAATATTGTAAAAATATTTTTTTACATTTTAACAACCATATTTGATCTTAGAGGGAAAATTAAGTAAAGAATGTAACACAAGAAAATTTGCCTAAATATAGCATTATATTACACATGTATTTTCCTAAAATATTTAAGGAATAAATAATAGCTCATTATTATAATATCTTATATATAAAATATACAATATCATTTAATAAATAAACAAAGGATAAAGTAGTGCATTATACTCGTAAACAGAAATTAAATATACAAGTTAATGAAAAGTATGCTTATTTTATATATTCAAAAAAACTATTTTTAAAGGTCTAGTCGGCTTCTTCATGACATGCTAGAAGGTTTTCAAATGTTCATAGTTTGATGAAGATTACTCACAGGGTTTAGAAATTCTATCATATAAATCAATTCTAACTGCACATATTAATTTTTAAATATTTGAAATAAAGGATTCGAGGACTTCTTTCTGATACTTGACGCTTCCAGATGAAACATAACTAATTTATTTCTTCACATAGCCTTGTAATATCATCATAAATATACCGCATTTGCTGTAACTCTTTAGCTCAAGCAGGAGTCCTATATCTCAGAGAGGTGGTAACCTCCCCTCCCCCCTTTAACATTAAAATAAATCTAAGAATAAAATTAAACGTTAACATATTTTTAATGGTTGTAGTTTTTTTTTAATAAAAAAACAAAACAACAAGTATAATTAATCGCTTCAATATTTCATAAATAAAGATTGGTAACTTTTTAATGCATTTTATATTTAATGGCGTGAATGGTATATACAAATAACATTCATATTTTATTCTAAAAAAAAGGATTGTATGAATAAAATACATATTTGAAAAAGTTTAATTTAAATAATGTTTATCATTTTCAATTTTCATCAATAATTTTGAAATATGTAAATTTCTAAGAACCTTAAGATTTCTAAAAGAACCTTAACAGCTGTTATATTGAAATCATTAGAGGTGGTGTTAACTAAATAGTATTTTAAAAAATCACTTCGTTTTCATTCTGCATGTGACCAATGCATTTTATTTAGTTGGAGTAATACAGAATGTAATTTTGCTTCTTAAATTAAATAAATTTTTTATTCTACACCGTTTTATTTTTTATTTTATACTTTGTTACCTGGTATATTATTTTGATTATGCTTTTACTTTATAAAACTATATTACTGCTATGAATAAGTTTTATTCATTACACATTTTATATAACAAAAGTAACAATAGACACTCATGCTCGGTAAAAACAAACCTTTTTTATATGCGGAAATCATATTATAATACTATTGAAATAATTAAATGTGTTTTTTATTTTAAATTTGTTATGTCATGATGAAGTCTTATTTTAAACGAAAATTTTGATCAAATTGTTTTTTCTCAATTATATTGTAATAAGAATGAAAAATGTACTTCATGCATAAACGCAAAACTAAATAAATAAAAAACAAGCATTACTATTATTATTTTAAATAATCTTGGTAACCTTAGGTCATGCAGTTTCTATGTTGAAGAAATATCAGATAAAGCAAATATTAATTAATTAATTCGCGAGGAATCACTGTAATCCTCAAAATTACACTGCAAAAGAATAATACAAAGTAATATAATACATCGTTTATAATAGCAGCGCTGATTATAGGTCATATCAACGGAAGCGTGTCACCCAGAATTTAAGAAAAACAGAAGACAAATCCGACGACGGAAGGAAAATATGTGAAAAGATTAAATGAAAAGTCAAAAAATCATTTGTTGCATTATGTCATATATAGAGTTAGGGAGAATAAGGATAAAAATAGGATGTCCTATCTTCTTCAATGTATGCTTCGTATTTACGATGTTTTTAGAATACTAGCTGTTTATTTACTTTATATGTTATGTTTATAAATTAAAAAAATATTGTGACAATTCTCATAGTCTAAAATATAGTGTTAAATAATAGAAAAAAAAAATGAAAAAAATTATCTTCATTTACATACTAGAAATAGCCAAAAATAAATACCATGCTTCGTCGAACGAAATATATGTATTAATAATTTTATCTTTAAAAAAGTGAAATGTTTATTATTTATGACGAAACTTTAGTATCTAAGGTAAATCATATTTTTTAATAGCTAATTGAATAAATTGTATAAATATTAACATATTATTTTATTAATGTAAATTTGTTGTAGGTTACCATACGAAATAACTATACTTTTCTATTAAATTATACTGAACAATATTATTTTCTTACTATATAAAAGTTGTATTAAGAAATGTTATTAATTTATATATTTCTTATTTAGTAATTGATTTTTTTTATTTCGTATATCTTTTTTCTATTAATATTTTTATTAATTAGTAAATTATCTTTTATTTGAATATTTGAATATAAACATCTATATGACTTTATGAGTGAGGTAATATAAGCCGATCGGAAGTTTTTTTACCAGAACTATAGTCGAAAACTCTCTAGTCTAGTTTTTTTAGTGTGACCAAAACAAGTCGTAGGTTAAAAAACCTCGACTACGGTCAATTCTGTGGTTTTTTAACCCGACTTAAAGTACACTTTTTTCGACTAGGGGAATTTATTTAAAAATTGATATTTGCATAGTTTTACTTAAATCACAACTTTTTTAAAGTATGAAAAGAGGACTATTTTTAAATATATAAAAATTAGTCAAATAAATAATATTTTAATAAATCATGGTTGTGTTTTTTTATTGGCTTATCAAATTCTTTCTATATCAGAAAGTAATTGATGCATTATATTTATACGCAGCAAATTTACATATTATACAATATATGCGCATTCTATTGTTATGCAATATAATTAACTATAAAAAATAATGATTACTTAACAATAATGGAGTATGATCATATATATTTTTTAATTTGATTATCGTTATTGTCCTCATCGTCTTCGAGTTCCGCCTTCTTATTGCTGTCGTTGTCGTAGCATCCAGATCTGCTCCAGTCGATCGTGTATCCTATGCATGGGTGTTCTCAGCAGTCTCATCAGGTGTTCCTCCTTCCGGTCTTCTGCCTTTCCCTCTTCTTTGCAGCAGCATCTTTCTTGGCAACAATTTACATTCGATTTAATAGACGTTTTTGTTATATAGTTCTGACTGTCCATACTTGTTGCCATGCTTCTTATCATTTAAATCTTACGTATTTGTTATATTTTTTATAATACCATTCTTTTCTGGAATTTAATCTAATAATGCATGTTTAACAATTTTATTAAACATAATACTTACGGATCACGAGTTTATAACTAAACTAAAATATTAATCATATACAATTAACGTAGCCTATAATTACACTATTTATATAGTTCCACCCACTAAAACTGTCCACTTAAAGAAATAACATTTAACACAGCTTTTGACAGCAGGATATTTAAGCGATGGGCTGTATGTTGATCGAAGATCTTATGTAATAAACGATGTATTTTGTGACTCACTACAGTACATTGGATTGAATGAAACTACCTACTTAACAAATAATGCAACCTGACAAACGGTGGTCTAAAAATAATAATTTTGATCACAGCATTTCATTTTTGTACCTTTAGTCGGGTTTACGGCGACTATGGTTTTAAAACCTAATTCGTTGTAAAAAAAACTCGACTCTTGGTTATTTTTCATCACCTGACTCATAAAAAATGTAGCCTAGGGGGACTGTGAAGAGTAAGGATATTTACCAACTCTTGCTTAATATATATCTCATTCAATTACTAGAAAATGGTAAAACTTACTTTTAGTTTTATTTAAAGAAAATGAATCCTATAACCATTTCACATTATATTAATTTTAAATTACGATTAATTCAATACAAAATATTATAATAGAACACTATTTATTTCAGCAATTTATGCAATGCTTTTGACATTTGAAAAGCATGTCGATTACATCATTGTTTTTGCTTCCGTATAGATCCGTGTTGGAATGCATACCGGACCTGTTGTTGCTGGTGTTGTTGGAGAGAAGATGCCCCGTTTCTGCTTTTTTGGGGACACCGTCAATGTCGCAAGTCGTATGGAGAGTCATGGACTTCCAGGACGAATCCATTGTAGTCTAACAAGCTATAAGTGAGTACTGGTCAATTGGTTAACAATTGGTGGCAATTAGTTAATTTAATTGGTTAACAATTCGGTCGCAGTCATAGCGGCTTTGGATCTGTCCGTGGCGTTTTATACAACCGAGAGACTGACAAACAATTTACTGATTGAACCAAAATATTGTTGGAATGAATCGGTGGAAATTCTTATAGCTGTTAACCTCATACTTCGATTTTAAAAAACAACAAACAATCAGTGCAGCCGAGATGAGTATTAAAAAAATCAAGTGTCATACGGAGTACCACAAGGAAGTGTATTAGGGCCACTCCTGTATTCACTATATATGTCCTTGACTTCTCTTCTGTGAATTAGATGTTTAGATCTTGGTACTTCAATTTACTGACGATATTACAATAATTGCTTTGGGCAAAAGACACTGTGGCTGCTACGCATTATCATTCAGAACTTCAGAAATTTGGAAAATTATGCAACAGAAAACAAATTTGTAATCCAACCTATTAAAACAACTTGAAAATGAGTGGTTTCGTTCCAGTTTATGGTAAACTTTGGAAATTTTCGTGTCATTATGGATCGATTACTAATATAGTTATCAGACTGTGAACGTGTTATGAATAAAATCTTCGCAACTGCTAAATCTTTTCGAAGATTACCACATGTAACTTATTATAAGGTCATACTCCACGACTCTTCTAAGGCAGCTAAAGATCTTCTACACTGTGGATATAATGTCTCGGTGAGAGCTGAAATGTGCAATAGAAGAAGAAGTTCACCTTCAAGTGATCTCATTAAATAGCTACTAGTTGAGAATGTTCGAGCTACATAATTAGGTAAGATGGCTTTGAAGGTATGCGCAGGCGTTCCGTTAGTTGTTGCCAGTCACCATACATGACATCTGGTAATCTATTCTATATATAAATATATATATAAATGTATATATTTGTATATTATATTATATTTTATTCTATTCAATTCAATTCAATTCAATTCTATTATATTCTATTATTTTGTATTATTTTATTTTATTATATTATGTTCTGTTCTATTATTCTATTCTTTACTCAAGGAAAAAATAAATAAAAATATGTGTGTGACATACATATACGTTAATGAACCGACTTATGTTTGATCGAAATTATATGTTAAGTCAAACGTATAACAAAACTACAAATATATGTACATAAGTAATTAGATAATTGAATATATGCTATGTGTGAATTTGAATAAGTTTCATAGTCATAGAACTGTGAAATCTTCAGCAGGGTTACATAATAAATAAGGTTTTTTTAAATAAGTTATAATAAAACAATTCGTTTATAATAAATTACATGATCATTTGGAGAGATCACTAAATGGAGCCTTTAAATGGAGACTTAATGGAGACTTAACTATATTATTTTGTTTTTGTTTCTATTTTACATAACATATTATTATTTTAAATGTATAGAGGTTATAAGGGTTTAGACTTAAGATATTTACTAATGATTGCTTTAAACTCTCTATAAACCATGGACTTATCGGAATAATAATTATTTAATAAATAATTGTATTCGACTCTGATCATTAACAGTCAGATAAAGCAAATCAGAGGGAAGCATTGTTGTAACACGTATTATAGTTATTATACTTTAAAAGTTTTAAATTTACATCAGAATTAATATAATATGATGAAAAAGGTAATTTAAAATAAAAAACGAAATTTAAGTTAAAATTAAAAAGTATACAATTCCATAATAATGTAGAAATAAAGTTTTTATTAGTATATTAAAAATAAGCAATAATGTATAGCAAGAATCAATGGCAAAAATATTTTCCACGTTTTATTTCTATTTTACGTCATTGAAACAGAATTTTGCACGAACGTGATTACAAATTTGAGGGTCGTGGGGAGCTTCAAATCAAAGGCAAAGGACTCATGTCAACCTACTTTCTAACTGGGAGCAAAACCCGGACCATGCCTCTATCAGATTCTGACCCACAATGCCCTTCTAGTCCCAATAATTTCGACAAGTCAACCATCCAGCCCGAAACAGGTGACCATACCGGTGCAACAAACGGAACACTTGTAACGGATAACAGTCTTAACGACATGATCGTAGGCTCTTCGGTAAAAACCATGACGGAGATATCGCAGTCAGCCGTCTGCCGAAGTGGTGACGCTTCCACTGCAAAGGATCTGAGGGGGCATAAGGGGGCGCTTGTGTCCACCACCAAAACCGGTGGTAAGGATATTCGATTCTCACAGGGAAGAAAAAGCTTTCTATGTAACATTGTGTAACTATCTTGCCAACAGGAGATGAACTGTTATTTTGTTGTTAATATACACATAAACGTAGACACACACAAACGCTAAAACCATACCATAAATTTTATTGATTTATTTATTGATAATGTTTGCATGACAGTAGTTACGTATGTGTACTCATTCATATAATATTAATACGCACAATTGTCTTATCTGAATAACTTAATTAAACAAAAATTTGATAGACTAAATTTATTAAAATGTTAATTAAATCGATCTCTGTTAGTGTTATATTTTAAATTAAAATAAAATTACTTCTAATTATTTTTATCTTGAGTAAAGTATTTTTTGGTAATACTATACTATACTATACTATACTATACTATACTAGACTATACTATACTATACTATACTATACTATATTATATTATATTTTTTAAATTATGTTTTATTATATTTCATTATATTATATTATATTATATTATATTATATTATATTATATGAACCACATTAAACATTTTTATAAAATTGAACTGATTTAATTGTACATTTTTAATAAAAAGTTTAAACAGTTAAATATATAGTACTGACACAGTTTGTTGAACCAGATATATAACATTTTAAATAAAATACTTGACTAAATTAGTTATATTTGTTAAATATAAAAACAAATGAAAAAGCAGTACATTTTTAAATATTACGCAGGTAATTAAAAAAATTAATTAAAAGTTATTAATTGCTGAAAACAAATTTTAATATGAATCAATCTTATTTCAATTAATTTTTCTATGTTTAAAAATTCTATTGAAGAGATTTAAAGAAGAATTTAAAATATAGTAGATATGATATAAAAAATTACAATATATATGAGGAAGTTTATTTTATTATATACAAAGAGTCAAGCTTTCGAAAATATTTTGTTTCACATAGTAATCTAACATTTTTCTGATAAAAATATTAAAAAAAACTATAAACTAAAAAAATTAATTAGATAAATAAATAAAATTTATATTTTCCTGAATCCGATTTTTAAGCATCGATCAACGATTAAATTTAATCTATTCTTTAAATAAAATAATTTCCTTCGTGGTTAACTATTCTGTTATTCCGTTTGTTATTGTCATAATAGGTGAGAAATTGATAAAATTAAAATAGGGCATGCAAACAATCAAACCCACATAACAAACAAAGTAACTGTTTGTAAAGAAAATAATTAAATCTAATATTATAAGCTATTAATCACGCTTTATGTTTTCTGGAACATCACAAATAACTGATCTGTCAAAATAATATTTTTTCCAAATATGCAGTTCCAAATTTTAGCAGTAAAATTGATTTTCACGCCAAAGGTTTCTATCGAAAACAAATTACAGGAGAAAATGTTTATAGAATTTTTAACAGACTAATTTTAATTAACTAGAACATTAATGTTAAATTAAATTTTCGGCTAAAAACCTGTTGTAATGCTGCTATGGTTTCATAAGAGTCGCCACATTTTTGTTAATGTATTATTATTTGAAATGTTTAATACTTGTAATTAAACAATAAAAATTAGATTTTCTAATTATTCACCTATAATAATATACAATATCATTTTATAATATATTGGAGCGATTCATTTTTTAATTTCAAAATATGTCCCTTTTACATGTTTTAATAACAACATAAAATAGTAATATGCTAAGTCCTAACATTCGATGACGTTAATATCCGTCACCATGTTTCCATCTCTCCTGTCTCTATCGTTTCGTCAACTATTTTATTTTCATAAATAAAATAGTTTTTTAAATTTAACATGGTCTCTTATAGATGGGGCTATGGTCAAATGTCATGATCAAAAGTCAAAAGGTCAAGTGGTGCGGCCGAATCAACCCTTATTATACTACTTATTTATATTTCAAATATAAACATTTTTGCTATCAGTATGTGGTTAATATACAATCATAATTTTTTTTAAATATATATTTACATCTTTTTATATGTTAATTATTTAAGACAATGAGATAATTAATTACTTAAAATTGAGATTAATACTGAAAATATTTATACTTTTTAAATTTAGTGTGAAGTCTTTTACAACTAGATGAAACACATGTTATAAACCCGTTTGAAAATGTTTGAAAATATCACAATTTTCTACATTTTAAACGGTTCTCATGATTAAATAGATAGATATGTTATACACAAAATTTATAAAAATGAAAAAAAGAGTCCGATTCGAAATGATAAAAAACAAAAGTTATGCTAGCTATCTTCCGGGAAATAAAGTAGGTAAAAGTTCAGATTCTATGTTTTCAAAGCAAAAATGATGTGAGAAATGAGAAAAGATGACAACTGTTAAAAAACGAAAACGAAAACAAATACAATTGCTTTTGAAATGAAAAGCATCTGTTCAAAACAATTATCGTTCAATTGTACATTCTATTGTACGTTCAATTGGGCAGTTAATACAATAGTAGAGCGAGTCAAATTAAGAACAGACGATTTGCTCAAGATAAACTATAAGATGGAATCAACTGCATGTTTTGAGAAAAGGTGAAACCGGAAAATATATAAAAATACAAAATAATCTGTTGTGCTTTGTTGGCAATACCCATAGTTTAAAAGAAAATAGATTGTTGGTGTCAGAACACTGTTTAAGGGTAT
>JAUZND010012509.1:0-28441 GCA_034780555.1 Coelogynopora nodosa | reverse complement strand
CCTCTCCCTCTCCCTCTCCCTCTCCCTCTCCCTCTCCTTCTCCCTCTTCAGTCGATGAAGTCAACCTGCTGTACTCGGCAGAAAACAATTCAGGACACCGACTCAACTGAAAGCGTTTGGGCAAACATGATGTCCAACTTCGATGTTCACACAAAATTTATCGTCGATTTTTCTAAATTATTACCAGGTAGGCTTTTCTAAGATAAACAATATTGTCTCCTAACAAATTTTTAAATATAATATAAAGGCTAAAGTCCTTCTCTCCATTTTCCGTCCTCTCTTCCATTATTTAGGGGGAAGTTTTTGCACTTCCTCCTTTCTCCTTGTATCTCATCCTTATTCCCGTTTCACTCTGTCCCCTCCTCGGCAGGTTTCTCCGAGCTGAAAATCCAGGACAAGCTGGTGCTGGTACGGGAGGCCATGTACCCTCTCATACTGCTTGAGTTGGGCCGTGACTTCAACTCCACCACTGGGGAACATAATTACTTTGATTTCCAGCCCTCCGAGCAGCGGATCATCTTCAAGCACTTCCCCAGCTTTCAGCGGTTCATACAGCACTTGGCCGACTCAGGCTGGCTCATCCAGAGCCTCGAACTGGACAACACTGAACGAACGCTCGTCAATGCACTGCAGATCCTCAGGCGTAAGTATGGGGAGATATACGGAGCATATCTGGGAGGAGCGACAGACTACAATGTAGAATGTGTCGGGCTTTCACTGGTAGTAAGTAACTAAATATACAACCAGAAACGATTACGGCTTTCGGGAATCCGGTAGAAAATAGATCACTTCATATAAATAATAGTTATAAATGATCACATCATATTCCATTTTTCAACACCACGAAACAAAATAGGAACGAGCTCCAGAAAGGTCAAATGTGTTATTATGAAATCACAAATACTTTATATAATTTATGTTTCAAATCCAAAAAAATGGTATTCTATGAAAAACAGGGCTATATAAAGAACAAGATGGCAAGTCAAAAGTATTGAAATATTATTTTTACATATATTTTTATTAATTGTGAAATGGCGAACATGAAGAATTATTAATCAGGGTGTACACCTCATTTATCTAGAAATTATTTTAAATGCTTCAAATGCGTCTGCAGCAAAAATAAACGGTCATTAATGATAAAGCCTCGTTGACCATTCTCTATCATTATATACGGCTTATATCCGAAGACCATGCCTTCTCCATTTTTTAATATTACGCATTCCAGATATGCAATATTGAATAATTTCTCACAATCGACTTGTTGAAACTGATAAGTCACGTCGTTAAGTATAGTTTATGGTGTCCTCAAATGATTACATTCTGATTACAATTACTCATAAAATGCTCGGATTGAGGTGATTCTAGTGATAAAGACTATTTTCTGAGGGAAAAGTTGGTGCCTCCACATGTACAAAAAGTAAGCTCTTTTCAGAAGTCACTATAAATAAGCCTCATTATATATAGTTGGCATTTAATTAGTTTTATTGCACGAGTTACCCTTTGTTGGACATACGTATACCGATTCACACAGTTTTCGGGCCCTTATTCTCAACTCCATTTGGTGTCATAGAAACTGTTGACTCATTGTATTACTTAAAAAAATTAAACATTTAAATATTCCTTTTATTGTTTCATTTTTTAATGCATTACTTTACTGTGACTCAGTAAAGCGGGCACCTCGTATATTTTATTAATATGTTTGATGTTTTATAGCTGGTTCTTGAATTGTTAGTTACAAACGAACTTGTAATAGTTATGTATGTACATATTAAAGAACTGATAAGGAATGAAATGTTCTTATTCATTGAATAGAATTACTAAATCTGAGGTATCCGTTTTGTGTGCTAAATGAATTTGTGTGCTTTATTACATTCTTTTACGCACTAATTTAATAATATGCACATCAATGCTAAAGCTGCAGACAACCTTTGTCGACAACTAAAGAACATACTGGTTTTCAAAATTGAGCTTTAAAATGATGGCTTAGATGCTACAATAATATAATAAAGTCACCCTTAACAGTTTAACAACGCGATAGATAAAAAATTCATTGTATATACTACTATAGAATGCATATTTGCATACGTATGGCTATGCTATGCTATACTATGCTATATTTAAAAGCTTATAAATAGACAACGTATTAAAGAAATTAACAGTGTTTGAAATGTTTAATGCAATTCCTCGATATTTTCACAAAAATACCAAACTGTTTTCAACGTCACATTATATGATAAACGGCTTTATACGTGTTAATTAATTTATTTTCTCCTGAATATCTGTGATTCAAAATAATCCATAAAGTGTATTCTGTGCTTCCAAAACTTGTATTATTATACAATGAATAAATGAAAACCTTTTTTGAAATCTTTCTAGTAATGAAGAGGAATTATTGAAATTAACAAAACACATTCAAAATATATTTTGAATGTTTACAACATTATATCCAGAAAGTTGTTACTGAATTCCCTCATTATAAATTATGTAATAATAGTAAACAAATGTTGATATATTGTCTAAATGCTGTTAACTGAATGCGGCCATCTTTAAATGTCAGTAACACGTTTCCATGGAATAACAAAAAAAGTAGATACTTTTTCATCATTAATTCAACAATTCCGAAATCGTCAATTTATCGATTTTACATTGTCTGTGAGTTTATCTATTTTCTGTATTAATGGCTACCTATAGCTAGTATCGATGCTTTAAGTTTCTCATGTCGTGGGATAATTTTTTGAGCAATTGTTCAAGTGGCCTTTGAACTCTGATTTCAGACTACGACCAGGTGGATGACACAGAGACCGTGAAAGATATGTACATCACGACGCAAAGGGGTTTGCGAGAACACATAATCAGTAAGTTAGCTATGTAGCCTGCTTCTTTGAACACATTATATATTATAGGTTTATTATGGATGGAAGAGTATTAGATCTGTTTGCTATCTATTTGAAATGTGTTTGCTATCTATGTGAAATGTGTTTGCTATCTATGTGAAATGTGTTTGCTATCTATGTGAAATGTGTTTTCTATCGATTTGAAATCTGCCAACCACAGACACCAGCGCTCGCCAGGGCCCTCTCCGAGAGCGAAGGGAGGCTATGGTGGACAGGCTGGGCCCGCAGCTCGACTATCTCAACGAGGATCACCACAACATCATCTGTCGACTGCGAGAGAGTCGGCCTGAGCTCGTCTTCCCAGAACTCTTTGTCGAGATGTTTCATCTGAGCTCTGGCAGCAATTCCCCTCACCCTCCCCCCTCTACCCCCCTCCCTCCTCCCTCCTTCACGGCAGACTGACTTATGTACGTGCCAGGCATTTCATGTGTTGTACATAATGTATAGTAGATGTACAGTCTTCGGAGTATTATTCAGGTCTCGAATAGGTTTTCTTTCACATCCTTGTTCCTAAAATGATTCTCTACTGATGTGTTAAAGGGCATTTGTGATGCATCCCCTTGTTTCATAAGTATTCACATATTCAAGCTGTAAAGGATCATATTTAAAGACGAATGTTTAAAAAATATATATTTCCCGCATATTCGAAAATGTTCCCGTATATTTAAATAATACAAAATGTTCCCGTATATTTAAAAAATAGAACATTTTCAAATTGTTAATAGCCGACGAAATATGAGATTAATTTTAAACGTTTGACTACATGTATTACAATTCTCAAAAAAATGATATAACGTGTTAACTTTTATGAACATAATAAATTTGTCTATATATTTTATTTTACATATTCCCGTTCCAATGTTCCAATGTATAGCCTTCCTTTACTCTACAGCAGAGTTACTCCGGATGAGTCTCAAAACCGGTGTTTTGTACAGAATGAATCTGGACAGGTGGATTTTCGACACCTAATTAATATTCCTAATACACCGACCTACCCAGTACAATATATATACTAAACCTGACTATGTATTGCACTTTTGTAACAGCACACTATATGTCTATATATACTTGGAACTAAATGTTGACACACATTCATTGGTTTCCTATATTCCAGAAGAGAATAAACTCTTTTTTGTTTTTTATTTGTGTATTCGATTGCAAACAATTACGGCACTGGGTACACTGGGTACATAAACCGATTGTTTTTTCTATTTGATGTGTACAACTATTTTTTATTTTGGTCATCGTTTGTATGCGTATGTTATCGGCAGTATTATTATATGTATTTGAACTGACTTGCCCAACTTGATGATATGTGGACAGATTAGCAACTATGGGATTCACCATACTGGGAAAAGTTTTAACTTTTAATGGAATCAGTTTTCTATCCTCCATACATAATCAACAGGACGCATTTGATAATAGTTTTTCTATACTGGCTACTCATACATTACATTTCTACTCTCTGTGCAAAATGTATTCTATACACCGAAAATAATACAACCAATAAAATGGATTCAGTAAAGATCCCTTTCTAGATTAATGTCTAATATTGAATAACATTTGAAGGTTTCAACATTATTAAAATATGCATTTAATAATCCATGTTATGTGTTTATTGAGATTTTTTGTTGAATCCTATTATTTTGTATACCACAGTTAAACAATGATCTAATTGACAGATAGTTTACATTTAATTTTGAGAATGTTGTTTGTTTATGATCAGGGATCTCTAGGTTGACAGGGGGTTCCCCAAGAAATCAGTTGTTTTCAATTTTCATGCGCATTATCGCATGAGGTAACATAAATAATACGTTTCACCTTAAGCCGTATAATATTCAAGATGTTTAATATTTATAATTGCATATATGCATTTGGGGCCCTTCCTTCGAGCTTCTTCTGAACCCCCTCTAAGATTATTCCCAGGGGCCCTTTTTTGTTTATGAACTTTTGTAAATTGTAGGAGGGAGCCATGGTTGATCTGGGGAAAAGCTAGCCCCCTCTTGGCACAAAATTCCTGATCATAAACAGCTATGAAAACGATAGTAACACATCATTATTGTAATTATTTTTGGATATAATATGATAGAAATAAATACTTTATTATCAAATAGTGGTAACTAAGAGTTAAACAAGTTTCATATTGACCAGTTGTTTTGTTTTTACACGCCAGCATTAATAATCATCAAATACAAATCTGAAACAGCATTTAAATTTTTTATTATTATCTTTGAAATTATATTTTTATTTAGCTTCTTGCTAATATGGAAACATATATCGTTTTAATTTCTACCTCCTTCGTTTATTGTATTTTCTTAGTTACCACGATTAAATTAAAGTACATTTATCTAATAAATAGTATACATGTGAAAATTTACTCGTGTTAATATATTTATGAAATGGATTAATTAACATACATCCACAGAATTACTTACTCCATATAAAAGCATTCTTTTACATAATACAGAAAGAAATCACAGTATACTTTACCGAATGGTTCACATGTGAAATATGTCAGTATGCCTATATGTAACATTACTTAAACTTTTCAATAGGTGCCATGTATTCTATCTATATATTACAGTTGATTTTAAGAGCTCAAATTTGAGAATATCACAAAATAAACAAAGCTTCATCAAAGCTTTTAATTATTTTTTATGTAATGTTTGTTTGTATTGACCTCTCCCTCCCCCCATGTATACATATTCTCCCACCTTAGACCAAATGTAAAAACGCTATATTTTCTAATACTTTTACGCGCCTTGTTAGAAATTGATTGAATATGATCTATATAATATTGACTCTTTGCTCCCGATCTATTTCTTGATTTTATTTGTACGGCTTTGCTTTCACTGAAATTATACAGAACTATTTTGTAACAAATATTTGGTACTTATAATATATTAATATAACAAATGGACAACCGATTAATATATGGTATAATTTTAAGTATTTTGGATAGACAATATAATTTGAAAATATCATTGAAAACTCTGGTATATCCTTTATGAAACATTCTTTGTCATCTTTTTAAATATTAAAAAAAATATATATATTATGTAAGTCACCTTAAATGTTGTTTGACGTAACCGTTGGTAACATTCATAAAGAAACATTATACATAATATAGTGTCAGTATATTAAGTTTATGTTAATTAAAAATAAGGATGAATTTCACTTGTTTATATTTTCTAACGGTTTTTAATTATATTTTTTCAACATTCTGATTGTCGGTAATTTATAGATTTTGTTTACCTATTGGTTATGGTATTTACTAAAATAGTAAATTAAAATATTTTACTTCGAATAGCAAGTGATTGTATCAATGGAATTGTTTTGTTTTTTTTACAATAAAAGCGTGATATTTATTGAAAACAATATTTATTGGGACAATTCGGAATTTTTCCCCCTTATAGAAGGTTGAATTTACTAATATGTATGCCATGGAGTATCCAGAGTTAAATATCCATTATTGAACAATTCAAATGATTTTCATAACGAGATAGTGAATTCAGTTTTCAAAATTTATCAACTCCTTTTCAAGCGATTATAACATTATCATTACAACAATAAGTTATAATTTACCGTTAAAAGATTTCTTGCTTATATAAAATTCAGAGTAACTTAGATGAACTTAAGAACACAGATGTAACTTGTCTGCGAAAATGCAGACAATAGTTTCATGTTTATCGAACACAGATGTAACTTAACTGAAAATTTATAGCATTGAATAAATGAAGGTAATATCAATATATATTTAATTTATTCGAACGCATAAACATTACTTTAAATATTAAAAACAATTAAGCTTAATAATTATTTTCATTACTATTTTTAAGCAACCAAAGTTATCATATGTGTTACTTTTAGTGACTCCAATAAAATGCATAATATCTCTCATTTCATTATAGTTATAACACCATTTTTTTTACTAAAAGATACATAGCATTTATTCCGCTTTATCAAGTTACGTATTATTTAGTTTAACATTTAAAACTAAAAAAAAGTAAACGAAATTTATCACTGAAAAATTAAAATTTATTGAATTGACAAATTTACAGCAAATATTTCGCAAACATAAAAAATATAATTAAAGACTTTTTTTCAAAATATGTTTAATTAAACCTGATATGAATACAAGTCTCTAAATCGACATTAACGACGAATAAAATACTTGATTATTTAGACCATGCAAAATAAAAACAATAAGGTTATGACATAATGACACTATTAATATACAGAATATAAAACTGAAACCAAAAAATGACTGCTTTCAATTAATTCAAGATTGCATTTTGTCTAAACAATTTTCATATAAATTAAGATAACAAATCCAATACTACTCGGAAGTATCAAAGTAGTATGTATTTTAACAAAGAAAATACAATAAAAATAGAAAATAATACTAGGAAGTCAAGGAGTTCTATTTAAAGTAGATTTTGAGCATTTATAGTTAAGTAGAAAACGAATACATGTTAATAATAGTACTGGAATGGCAAAAACAACATGAAACAAGGCCTACGTTAGACATGTAATGTACAGTGTGTATATTATTAAGTGTTCACTAATTATTATAAGGCAAACTTTTATAATTCAGCAGACTGGCTGTGAACAATGCAACAATTTGACGTCAAATTTCGGGCATTGTGCAAAAACCTCTTGATTTGAAATATCAACAGAAGCTCATAAGACAGACCATACAGTGGAAACTTAAGTGAATGCGCAATATGGTACGGATGAAACGGCTATCACCGAATGGATATGAAGCAATTAATATATAGAAATAAATAGAATATTAAATAAGTAACAAAAATTATGAAAGATTTTCGAAAGTGTTCCTCTATAAGACTCCTTCTTCTTTTGTTAAGGGCAAGAACAAGTGGAGGTCGACTGAAATGGAAGAAATATCAAGAATTTCAATGTGAAAGAAATGTCTGTTTTAATGCAGTGACCTTGTTTTAGTTGGGCCAGATTATAGGAGCTTTTACAGCACCGATTATTTAAAAAAATGTATTAAATATTTATACATAAATGCAAAGCATAGATGACTAATAAATTTTAAACAGGTATTATTTTATGATAATAGTATAAACATAATCGACAAGACTTCGAAATCTCAAAACTTTATTAGTACAATAAATTATCTAAAATAAAAAATTTTAAATGGATACTAATGAGCTAAAACCAAACAATATGAAAAATTCAACTTAGCGGCGCCATCAATGTTTGACATTTTTTGCTATAACCAAATTCTAGGATAAAATTTTAAAGTATATCTCGTTGTAAATCGTTAAAAATTGTTTACTTTATCACCTAACTTTAAATGAAATATTACATGATTAATCAATATATATCATATATATCAATAAAATTTATCGTTTATTACGTCATGGAGAACTGAAAGTAAAAGATAATTATGAATTGATGAATAAAATTCGGATTGTATAGATAAGTAACTCTCAAATATTTTCCTTATATTATAAATTTGTATTTTTAAACATTATATATTCATCAACTAAATATTTTAAATAATTATATACTCAATCACATAGCAAGAGAAAGGCTCATAAAAATCACGATTTTATTAACCAATCATGGACTAGAATGAAAAAACATCTACAACTTTGAGCCATACATAGGGACAGCTATAACAGAAGAAATGATAGCATCTCTAAGGCGTATTATGTTTACTTACTCAAGATAGAGATCTACAAAATGGAGCCAGTTTGATCAGTTGAGAAGAGATACGGGACGGTCTCCACTATCATCTGCAAATTAAATTAAAAGTAAGAGATTGTCAATCAAAGCAGTGCTTTCGTATTTTAAAAATGTTGTAGTGGTGTTAGTAGTAGAGAAGGAATATGTCTATCTTATTATTCGTAATTGATTGAAAAATTGTACGAAATGTATTTCAAATGATCGGACTAGCAATAGTTAGAAATAATAAAACGGGTATTGATTTCATTGGGCCGCTTATAATGAATCCAGGAATGTGTTTCGTTAATCAAACCGCTTATAATGGACCCAGGAATGTTTCATAAAAGCAAACCACTTATAATGGATCCAGGAATGTTTCATAAAAGCAAACCGCTTATAATGGACCCAGGAATGTTTCATAAAAGCAAACCGCTTATAATGAATCCAGGAATGTGTTTCGTTAATCAAATCGCTTATAATGGACCCAGGAATGTTTCATAAAAGCAAACCGCTTATAATGGATTCGGGACTGCATATTTAAAGCATTATTCACATCAGTATTTACAGTGCCTCATGTGAGTAAACGTAATAGCATTCAAAATAGATTATTTGACCCAATAGAGCACTAAATTATCAACTGGTTTCTTTAATTTTTAATAAGGCAGTCTTCCTTCCTTGCAAATTTAGATAAATATAGTGATATTTTACAAGATAAAGGATAGATAGGCCATCTGTGTTTGTCATGTGTAGAGTCGATTACAAATCGATTTGCATGTGATAACTATTTTTTAATTAAATCGTTAATTATAGAGTCCATTGTTTGACTCATGTTTCACAAATCTTTTCATAAATTTAATTCAGACGATCGTATATTAACGGTCCACTAACTATGTTATAAAATGCAAAATATACCGAAAAAACAAAACAAGTTATACAATTTAAATTATATGAGCATTGTACGTGTAATTAATATTAATTAAACTTTAACCGTCTCTCGGAAACACGTCAACCTATCCATCCTTGATATGTGTAGGTAGTTAATTATACTATCTATGTATATATTATAATAATATGACTGCATAACATACCCCACACAAGAGTTAGATAGGAGTTTGCCTTTTTCATAATATTAGACACTTCGTCCGCGCCTACCAATAGAAACAGATGGATAGGGATGATGATGAAATCATAGCAACCATTATTTATTACATTTATTATTCACTGTAGAAACTGGAAAAAACACTCATTTAAACGATTTAAAGGCGACCACTGGGCAGATATTAGAATCACAAATAACCTCGAAAAAACAAATGTAAACTAAACTTTCGTCCAAAGATTTTGTAGATAAAATTGTATAATACATGTATGCAAGCTTTAACGCAGATTCCAACAAAAATTCGGCAGAACATGTAATTTCAACATGCGGTAAAGGTAGCACGCAAAATAATACACATTAAGAAGCAAAATAGAAGCAGTTCGACCACAATACCAACAGAAATGCTCCAAAATATTCTCCATAAAACAAGGTGTAGACAACTCATAATCAAAGTTTTCTAGTATTTATCAGCTGAATGACTATAGACCATATTCGTCATCATTCCAGAGTATGAGGGTGTTTGCTTTCTCAACAACTGAAAAATGTGGATTTGGGTCCAATCATGTCGTCCACCCTGAACTGTGGATTATACTTTGATAAGAAAAGGTATTCTAAACTATTTGAAACGATTTTCAGGAGCTTCAACGTTCACATTCAAGTGAAACTGAGATGGTTAAATGATCATTACAAAAGCCAACATGTACCACTTTGCAATTAGTAATTACATATTTAGAACATACGTCTCACGGTATGTGATAATTTATTCTATCCAAACATATCTTCAGGCAATCGAAGGTAATATTCCATACATAATAGAGATCATCCAATGAAGATTTGGAAGATTAAATATCTATATCTACTCAACATGTATACACAACTATCTAGCGCTTAAAAATCCTTTCGTATCCATAAATCAATGAATACTGTCTTAAACATATATTATCGTTTCAAATTGTTTCACATTTGAACAATATTTACAAGTTGAAAAATCTCGGTAGGAATATTTTGATAAAATCTTTTCAAACAGCAGATTTCAATGTCAAGATGGTGAATAATTTTTTCAATAGTGCAAAAAAATGTGTTATGAGATTCAGACACATAGTTCCTTTCTGTATAAATACCAGATTATAATAAGTTAATTCACTAGAAGACTTGCACACATTATATTGTGATGGTGAATGCATTGACGCGTATTACCTTTACTGACATTAGAAAATAAAATTTTAAAAAAGTTGGATATATTATAAGTAATATTTAAACAAAATATTTACACTCCGTTTTGTAATATTACACATTTTACCTACTCTCCCTTCTGTTTATTCGTTATACAATTCACATTACGAAGTCGTAGAATAAATGAATATAATTGAAGAATATTCTTGATATTTGACAAACTTCCTATAAATTCAATAATTTAAGCAAAAAGTAAAGTTGACCACACGACAGTGATGAATAAGTAAGTAAGAGAGTAAATGAGTAAATGAGAGAGTAAATGAGTAAATGAGAGAGTAAATGAGTAAATGAGAGAGTAAATGAGAGAGTAAATGAGAGAGTAAATGAGAGAGTAAATGAGAGAGTAAATGAGAGAGTAAATAAGTAAATGAGAGAGTAAATGAGAGAGTAAATGAGTAAATGAGAGAGTAAATGAGTAAATGAGTAAATGAGAGAGTAAATGAGTAAGTAAGAGAATAAATGAGGTGCACCTTGATGAGACAAGGTGAGATCCGGCGGGTCACTAGAGGAGTCAATGTGCTCCGTGCTGCGGTATCCAGGATCACTCTCAGTCTCTGTTTGCTCAGTGTGGATGGAAGGGGAGTTCACTGCTCCCTCAGTTTCCGTTGTGTTCTGCTGCGTGCTGCACTCTACTGGGGGAACCTGCGGTTGATGGTGAGACAGGATGGAAGGACTATTACCAGGGGGTAAGGCTAATATATGCATTCTGGCACAGTAGTATAACTACTAATATCTTAAACAGTTCCAATAGAATCTTGAACTATTTCAAATTAAAAATATATATTTTTTGTCTTAATTTTCATATTTTTTAGTACGTTAAAATTCAAGAAATATCACATTATGAAGAAACAATATGATACTCTCTGCATTATCAATATGTCAATATCAAAAGTTTGAATCAATAAAGGTCTAGTATGTTTTCAAAACTAAAAAAATGGACGCTGCCTAAGATCACATTAGAAAACAATTATTAAATAAATCAAACTCATTCATTATCGATCGCGCAAAAACTGAAAAAACTTTAAATAACATTGTATAATTATATATTAAAGATTTATTCTGTGTTACAAATACATTATTAATACTATCAATGAAATTCACTCAGAAAACATACAACTCGACAACAAAATAAAACGCTACGGGACAATAAGATTTATAAACGGGATGGACTATCTAAAATCATTTTCATCCCATCACATTTCAATTTTGAATTATACAAAAGATAAATCCAACAAGCTTATTAAATGCGTCAAATGATGATAAAACAATAATCATTTCAGATATATCCCGTGGCACATTATTTTACTTTAGATTTCCAGGCATCAAGTGAACTGACCTGTCGTCTATTCTGGCCAATATTGAGATCCTCGTGCCAGGCACTCAACGGACGCAACAGAATTGGATCCGGCAAGTCAGGGTTGTCCACGATAAAGTCGATCAGATCAATCTTCAGTCGATACTGATCCAGATCTTCTAGAGTGTCGTCAATGTATTCGTCGTCGATCTCGTGATACTGACGATCGTCTTTCTCCACGTCAGTTGATGAGTCGACATCGTCTGGGTTAACTGATGCGTCTTCTGAAACCAAACATGTCCAACTATGATGCGTCATATAGAACCAAACATGTCCAACTATGATGCGTCATATAGAACCAAACATGTCCAACTATGATGCGTCACATGGAACCAAACATGTCCAACTATGATGCGTCATATGGAACCAAACATGTCCAACTATGATGCGTCTTCTGAAACGAAACATGTCCAACTATGATGCGTCATATAGAACCAAACATGTCCAACTGTGATGCGTCATCTGGAACCAAACATGTCCAACTATGATGCGTCATCTGGAACCAAACATGTCCAACTATGATGCGTCATATAGAACCAAACATGTCCAACTATGATGCGTCTTATAGAACCAAACATGTTTAACTATGATGCGTCATATAGAACCAAACATGTCCAAATTTACCATAAATGAAACACAAATGTAAATATATATAAAAGAGCCACAAAAAAACAAAATTAATAATTTAAGTTATAAAATACAGTTAGGTAATGAGATAAAGTTAGGTTATGAAATTATTGTCACATATTTCACGTAATATGGATATTAATTAATTTATTTGTGAATATGTTCACATATTGATTATAATTTTCTTTTATTAATGGTGCTTTAGATAGAGGAATAGATAATTGATGCAAGTCGGTAAATATTTAACAATTACATTTTATAAAACGTGTAAGTCATATTTCTCCGTGCAGCAATGATATTTCCAGCATTATTTATTATTTCTTTCCATTCCTTTAATGAAACTAAGGTAATGCATTCAATAATTTATCTATATTATATAAAACTTATCTTAGCCTACATCAAAATAAATAAATAATGTAGTCTCCAGAGCGACAAAATATCATCATTCAACATGAAGGAAATAACATTCTGATTTGAATTCTGTGCTTTCACAAAACATTTAAAGCAACTATTATCAAAACACAATAAATTGGAAGCAAAAAAATACTATATGTAACGTAAACAAAAATGGAAACAGAAAATATTTTTAAAATTATCAGATATTATATAATATAGATAAATATAATAAAAGACATGACAAATATTATATTGAAAATTACATATTAAGTTTTTTTCCAACTAAAATTTCAAGAATACTTCAGAATACTACTCACATAAATAAAATAAGTAGTATGAGCCTAAGCGATTTTAAAAACAACTTTAAACTCGTGAAGTGTTAAATCTGTCTGTTAAATTGATAATTTTGAAACAAACCACACAGTGACAACGGAAAAAATGATACCAATGTGCCCAGAAGACAACATTACTTTACTACTAAAGGCCGAGTATCCCACCTTGATGACCATTCTCATCGATGGAACGAGAAAATGCCTCTCTCGACCGGTTGCTCCCATCATCAGTGCCGCCTCGTGTTCTGTTTCCAGATGGGGAGGGCTGAGGGAATCGATTGTTGGGGTAGAAGGGAGGATTGTGAGGCGCCCCCCTGTGACCTCCACGTGGAGGCCGGGATCTGCCCCCCCTACCTCGTTTATGAACCACAAATCGGTGGTCTGAATAGTGTGGAAGGGATAGGGAGGGTTCACCAACATCGACATCCAGTTAAATAGTCAAAAGTGCAAATATTGTAGAATTTGCATTAATATCATCTGAGTATGTACACGTAATATATATATAATGAATCCATAATAATATACTTATTATACTATATATATTATACTATGTCTAGTCTAACTTAAATTGTTTTCTATATTTAAAAATCTCGGAATGTTTACAAAATTTGAATCGGAAAATATCAATAATTCATTTATGTTTTGTCATTTATTGAATAAAACTCAATAAAACAATTAAAACAAACAGATATGTTTCGATTATAGTAGTACAGTCATTTCGTAATTTAGATATGATGGTTTCAAATGATGGTCAGAACATGATCGGCATCTTTTTAATAAAATTATTTCGATGAGATCAGGTGTCAAAATGCTGCAGTATAAAGGGACTTATTTATTGTAGATAATAATCTATATCAAGAATATGCAAGAATGAACATCAATGTACTATATAGGATCCAATAGAAACAGAAATGAGAAAATATATCGATCGATAATATTAATACATAATTATAAATAACTATTTCACATATAACTATATGAAAATAGACTATATAGTAAAATACTACTTAAAACACAATTAGTAGTAGAAAAAAATATATAATAAACGCAACTTAAACACATTTGGTGCCAAATAAAATCAAACTAAGGGAATGGAATCAACTAGTCACTGAATTAAATCTGTTGATTAGAATCAATAAGTAGAATCGAAATAATTCTAATTTGTTTGCACCAATATACAATCAATGGAATCTATTAAACATTTGTCAGAATGGATATGATTAGCTTAGAATGGATTTCCTTACGTTTTATATCATTGATAAAGGTAGATAATTTAATACTAGAAACTAGGAAATCGATATTATCATTACCAAATTGTTATCAATGTATCAAATAATGTATTCTTTTAATAACATCTAATGAGGAAAACAGGATTTTTTTAATACGCTTTATTTATATGTAACTTTTTCCATAATAATTTTAAATGACGATTATTTTTATCTTAAAGGGAGTTTCTGTATATTACGCGTTCAGAAGAGTTGAACATTGACAAGGATTCACTGAAGCCTGGCGCAATCAATAACATACATATAATAAACATACAAACATAAGGCAACACTCTCACCAAAGTCTTCAACATCCCCATTTCTTCTGTCATTAAACTGGTATCTTCTCCCCCCACCTCCACCGCCACGACCCCTCTGATTCTGTTGGTATGCGCCCCTCCGATGGTTGCTAACAGGAACATAAGAGAGATACAATTATACACCTGCTACCAACAGCTCCCAACTCAGCAGAGACTCACGGGAAGTATTGGGGCACTCTGTGATTGTCACCCTTGTGCGGTGGTGCTGGAGCTGCCGGTTCTTCCTCTCTTGGTGAGGTGACGAGGTGGCAGGACCGGCCCAGCTGTGGCTGACTTTTCATGCCTAATTTAGACGGGACAAAGAGGCCGATGATCTTAATAATAATGGAACGTTCTTAGGACGCTCGCCAATGTGTGAAGGAAATATTTGAGAAATATTATTGTTCTTTTCTTTGTAATATATAAAGGATATTCCTTCAACAAATTTATTAGCAATTTTCAAATTTGTATTCTAGATATGCGTACCGATATGTTTTACTCAATTAAATATACAATACGACCATGATAACGTTACTTATATAAAAATTAGAAAAACAAGAACATTTAATAAAAATTTCACATGCAAGACAATGCATTTGTTGCATTTAAAAATAAATCTAATAAATTAAATTAGAGGAATTATATAGGAACAATAAGAGAACAATTAAACAAGTTAAGTAACTTGAATTATTAATCGCTGTATTTTAAAGCCTTATTAAACATCATTAAATGCTTATTATACCATACCAGCAGATAATACACTTTTTACAAACACAGCCATTCGACAAAAAAACACATTTTGTGTAAGCTCAAACTTTTAAACTTTCCCCAAAAATATTCATCGGGACTTTTTATGTTATTCAGGACATATTTTGGGAACACTATCCGTTGAGGTTGTTTACTTTGTTAAATTTTTGTAAAGTTGACCCGCTTTATCGGTAAAATGGATGAGGTATATAGTCAATAAGTTCACATAATTAATGTAGTAACACGACAATAGAGGTAAGAAACACAAAGTTGCTGCATATTTTAGCTTTCTCGATGACAGCCCGTTAAAGCTAGGAGGTTGAAATTTACATTAAATTTAAACATTAAAAAATTATATTTTTCTAAAACATTACTGACAATCTTGTAAAGTGCAACTTGAATCTTCGTCATTTTTAAATCTTAACTAAATTAAGTAAATCGCTTATGACATATTTCAATCTGATTTAATGATCTATATTATTGTAATTTTAAAAGAGGCAAAAGATATATATATATACTGTGCAGAATTAAAATGTCAATGTGAATATTAGAGTGTTATGAATAATACTGAACCCTTCATTCACATCTTAGAGTTCTCAGACAAGAAATACTTTTATAAATAAATGTGCAAAACATTGGATGATTAAAATATCGTTTATATGTTTATGGTTACATAAAATAATACTAATCTGAATAATGTATCTCCTAGAATTATTATAAATGTAAAAAATATAATAAATAAAAGTCTGCGAAGTGTGTCAAAAAGCCTCCAACAGGTCAACTGTTTCAAATATTTTTAAAATAATTAACAACATAACATGAATAACACTATATTTTATAATCAGAAATCTTAATAAATCATATTGTTTAATGAATATACTAAAGATTCAATCACATTACAATAAATGAATTTAAATCGAAGGATAAACAACTATGAGTATTGCGGATCAGAAAATGATGTGATGATAATATTTTTTACGCCATCTGTACTCATGGCCATTGTTCGTATTAAAGATGATAAGAAAGTTAGAATATTTCGATGCATTGATTGCATTTATAAAAAAATAATTGATTAAAATTGGAAGATTATAACGGATAGTTAATTACTCTTACAAAAAATCCATAAATATTAACGAGAAAGCATAGGTCACAATCAGTGAAAATGATATTTGTTAGCGTAAATTAAAACCAACGTTTGGGTAAGAAATAGGAAAGTTGACAACAACTGTTATAATTGAGTCCATGATGCAGTTTCAGGGTATTAAATTTACACATGCAATAAAACTATTCCCGACACGCTGTTCAGACAAAATATTCCAATATCAGCTTTCAAAAATTCTTCATTGTGTTTTATAATTGTTCAAAATAATTAACTTGCTACTAAGTAAGTAACGTTTATTATGCGCAATATTCAACACGAAATTTATTTAAATGTGTCAAATAAAGTGGTGGCAAAAAAGAAGAGCTACTGACTAAGCTTGAAATAGGAATTTAGCAGATATCAAATAAAGTTTGTACTCAATTATGTCGTTAATGGCATCCATCAGAGACACAGATTGCTTATATATCTAAACTAAATAGTTAAATATCTATAATAAATCCAATCAACACCATTTTGACCAAGTATAAGTACATGCAGTAGAGCTCCACCTCTAAATACCCAACATGCACGTGACAGATGTACCTACTAGACTGCAACATAAAGTAAGAACCAACCTACATGACTGTTATTCTTGATGTCATCTTATATATATATAATTATTGTTGAATGAGAAGTACAGAGAGGCACAGACTGTGGAATGCGGTTTAGTGAGAAATATGTCAAGAGAAAGATTTCATCCACCATGCAGAGAGTCAGTCAGTATATGTAGCGATACTTGCTTGGGTCACTATATAAATGTTAATCAAAGCTTGTAATTGACAACTTTCATTTAAGACAATATTGTCTTATCAACAACCATCGATCAGGTTGTTCTCTCATATTTCGTTTCTCTCTCTCACACTCTCTCTTTCCTCGACCTGATTTCATACTTTCCAAGCACGTTTAAGTTGATATTGCATTTAAAAAATAAAACAAAACTCTTCCACATAGAAGCTAACACTGCAGAACACAAACGTTGAACATATTTTTAATGAAACCTAAAAGAGAATGTCTTTGTAATGAATGTTTGAATACGACTATTCACTGTCTGACAGGACGTTGATGATTATTGATTCAAGCTGCAAAGTACATTCGCGCTCTCTCTCTCTCTCTCACTCGAAATAACAAAATGGATGATCTTGAGCTTTAAAAAAGGAATAAGATGACAATAATCCACTTTCTGGAGAAATTAGGAGTAAAAGTCCCCGAAGTACGGCAGGGTATTGTAGGAGATATTTGACAACATCATGCTGACCTTTAATACAGATGAAACATATCGAAATATAGTTTCGTTCAGAAAGGGTAGTCAAGAACTAAAATAGAACACTATTTGTAAAACTTATAGAAGAGTGGAAAATATATCCGGGTGTAATAATAAAATGAGTTTTAGTGTTCAAGAAACGAACAGATTTGGCGAAAATAAAAAGATATTATAATATTGTTTTCATTTGTAAAGGTTGCGATAACAGTTTGAAGAAAATGCATTTGTAAGAATAAAGTTAAGCATTCTTTGTGCGTAAATAACATAAATTAGATATCCTTCAATTAGTTGTTAAAAATAGCATTAACAGAACGGTAATCCTTACTTATAACCGAAAATACATTTAGAAAACAACATGTTATATTTATGTATTGTATATAGGATCACGTGAATTGAAATTAAAATCAAATAAAGAAACATAAACAGTTAATAAATTATCACAATTACTCAAATCAAATTCAGACTATGAGCAAGAATTAATATTTCATTAAATATAGGAAGATAATGTTCTCTAAAAAGAATTACTAACATTTTACTAATTGATTTTTATGAATTAATTATATTCATATAATTATTATCAATGTTAGAAATAAATCGATTGAAAAATATAATTGAGTTTATAAAATAAATATTGTTGAATGAAAATGACATCAACATTGTGAATCCTCGGAAATATGGCTTTCGAAATGGATCAATTTATTTATATATATTCCAAATATTTTAATAAAAAATAATGTTTATCAACGCCCGCTAATGTTTGGATATGGATGGCTTGCATCAAAAGTTTCAATATGAAATATGATAGTGGTTATAAAGCTGATGAAGCATACAACAGAAAAAAAATTATATTATTAATTCTATACATATAAATTGTAGAATAAAGTCATTCAGTCAAATGATGCATTAAATGTGATCATTCGAAGGTCCATACCTGTAGCGGTATCTGTTGAATCATCTGGAAGAACGAAGTTTAAACTCTAATTTTCAGGTAGAAAACATGTTATGCATAAATGACATTTTATAGATTAGACTTTTCTATACATGTTTAATAGCTATGTTTCTATAAAGTTTGGTAATATATGTGTTTATTCAATGTAGTGGAACTAAAGCTAAGCCAAAATTATTACATAGACTGCAGTGTATATTAATATTGCATACATTGTAGTGTATATTAATATTGCATATAGATTGCAGTGTATATTAATATTGCATATAGATTGCAGTGTATATTAATATTGCATACATTGAAGTGTATATTAATATTGGATACATTGCAGTGTATATTAATATTGGATACATTGCAGTGTATATTAATATTAAAAACAGTATAGTGGGAAAACCCTAAATAGGTGTTTATAAATACAAAAAAGTTCCTTTTTACACCATTTTGATGTTAATATACCCATATGATAAAAGTAAGAGTGTCTAAATATTAGTTTTATTAAAAATATACGCCATTTTAATAAAAAACATATCCAAGACTCGTTCCTAAAGTTGAGGCACAAACGTAAACTTTCAATCGTAAGTAAACATGCAGGTCTATATACTGAACATGAACAACGTACGTTGATAACCTGGATTCTGTACATACAAAAGAGATTATGGAAATATTTTAATATGTATGAATGTCAGCTTGTGGATATCATTGAATACAAATTCACCACAAGATATCTCAGAAAGTTATCTCTATATTGATAATAGCTAATAATGCAGAACTTCATTGACAATGACGTATACAAGGTTTTCTAGTTGATAAATTAGAATCCAATGATATCAAAATTAGTTAACTAAGTGATCTATATAAATAAGAGCAAGCAATATACTTTAGTTTTAATATGTTGAATAAAATACTAAAATGTTGAGTAAGTAAATACTATTGTTTGTAATATAATGGAACTTGCAAGTCATGCTGGTTTCATTTAAAATAAACCTATTTGGTACGAATAATAAAAACTACTCTTAAGTTTGTCAAAATTACATAAAAAGAGATCAAAAAATTATAAAAGTTCTTTATTATTATTTAAGAATTTAAAGAAAGCCTTCAATTTAAACCAATTCAATAATCTCTGGAAAACAAAATATATAATATATTAATAAAATAATTACTTATGAATTAAAAACATCTTAATAAAATTTCGTGATATAATTTAAGCAGAAAACGTGTAATTATGCAGCACTATATATAAATTAAACCAATTGTACCAGTGTCCATTTATTTGGAGGTGAAATAGGCGCGTACCACTGACACTATTGATGATAATAATGATAATGATGATGATCAAAGTGAAGTAAAGAAAAACTAGAGGGAGAAATAGAAGTTTAGAAGTAGTGTATAATTAATGTGCAGACAGTTAATCCACTGGTTTTCTCGCTATATATAGAAATGATATTCTTGTCAGTTTTATGCAATTTCTATAGATATTTAAAAAATACATGAAGCATACTCTGCGTACCAATGAAATCAGTCTGTTTCCAATTATTAATGTTATGTTACGAAGACCATCTCGAATGGTAAAAACATGTAAAGATACTCTAGTCAACTTGCAACATGAGCTGAATTGTAATCTATAATACCCCCTCAAATTGTTTTACAACAAATATATATCTCTCTATATAACAATTAAATTGAAATAACCCAACAATACGACTCAGTATTGAATAACTAATATGTAAAATAGAAGAAACTTGTGGAAATTGAATAAAGTAAAAATGGAATTTAGTTGAAAAGGCGATTTCGAATTATTTATTAAGTCCTCCCCAGCTTCTACATCTAATGTAAATATTTTACTAAATAATGTTAATGTAGAATAATTATTTAAGCGAATATTGTATAATCAAAATTAAATAACATTTATAATAAAAGTTGAAAACAAGTTTACATTAAAGAACATTTTGGAAAAGGGGGAACCTGGATTTTAAGATATAGTTTGAATAAGTAAGTTAATACATATTATGCCGGTTACCAAACTGGATTTTAAATCATTGGCTGGTAAATGTGCTTAAAAATATGACTTTTAATATACATATATATAAATTTTTATACATTTAATCTAAATTTTATTGCGTGAATCTATGTTTTTTATAGATAACATTTTGAATTACTTACACGTTTTTAAATTTAATTGTTTATTATTAAATAAATATTTGTATACCCTCCCTCCAATGGGGAATTTGTCCGCTAATGTTTTTCTAATAGGTTACACCCCAAGGAGTTGAAATCTACCTGTTTTCCAAATTTATCGAGTAGCTTTAATCCATGGCGGCCATGCAAAAACAAAATGGCCGCCAAAATTAATGATTCTCTCGAATATCTAAAGAACAACCTTTATGCTTTTACAAAATGTAATTAGCATCATTTCACATCATATTTATAAAAATCAGCTTAATCGGACAAATAATAAACCCTACGGAGCCAAAAAAACTGTCCGAAATGGCATCAAGCGTTCGAAAATTTGTGTTTTACTCGAATATCTTTAAAATCATGAATATTCCTATAACAAATTTATTTATAAAATGTGTACACTATGAAAATAGCATTGAAGTAATAATATGTAGGTTTACATATACATTGTAAGTGCGATGGTATGTAACCTCGCATTACAATTATAAGCAATAAGTGATGACTCCAGAAATCCTACATGGCATGTTATAGATATAAGATTGGGCAAAGCCCGGAGATGTATGCTAACTTTTCTGGAGGGTTTGTCAGTCTTATTGTCTTGAGAAGGCTCCCAATGCAGGCACAGTGTCTAGAAACACTAATTTTGACGGCCATTGTGTTTTTGCATGGCCGCCATGGATTAAAGCTACTCGATAAATTTGGCAAACAAGTAGATTTCAACTCTTTGGGATGTAACCTATTAGGAAAATATTGGCAGACAAATTCCCCAGTGGGGGGAGGGTTTCGTTACTGGCCCATGACTAATAATCATAATATTTTTTATTACAATCACTTAGATAATTGTTATACATTATTTGTGTAAAAGATTTACATGAAATATATAAACTGTGAAAAGCTCAATAAATAAGACGAAAGCGCTTTTTCAACTACATTTTCTAATTTTACTTTCTTCAATTTGACAACTATTTTACATATTAGTGTCTCTATATATATTTGTACATATAGTATAGATAAAATAATAGTATACTCAAAAGTCAATCACCGATTTTTTAAATAGAACCTATATTCCCTAGTAGTATACTGTATATGTATTTGTCTAGCACAAATGGATTTAAGGTATAAATTAGGTTTCTCCGAGTCAACAAAACTATATATAAAACATAATCGTCGAGTATGTTAATGACAATTATATAGTTCTACATAACTTTCGAATAATAAAAACAAGTCATGTTACATAGACTGCTGAAAACATAGTTGTGAAAAACTGATAGACAAATTAATTCTACACTGGGTGATCTCAAAGTTGGCCCCGCATTTTTAGTAAATAGTTAAAAGTTAATGATGAGGTACTAGTTACAATATTGAGGTATAGATGTAAAACATCGTTTGAAACTATTAAACTTCATAGTAAGGAAGTTAATCGATACATTTCAGAAAAAAATAGAATTCAAATAGTTCTATTTTAACATATCTCATACAATTCAGTCGGAACTTTGAAATCACCAATTCCACATGAGTAATATAAGTAACAAGTAAAGAAGAAAAATGGGCAAGACAGAATAAGAGAAAAATGACAAGATAATGTTGATAATGAGGTTTGCCAACCTTTTCTGGTGTCACTGGGTACAAAACGTCCGCTGCCGATTTGAGTTCGAACTGTTGAGACATGAAGATCAACAGCAGACCACACTGCACTAACTGACATAGACACATTACAACAGAAAAGGAAGGACCCATATCATACCAGAGCTAATTCCAGTTGCTTCCAGTCTAAATAATCGGTATATATTTGATTGAATACGTTAAATTATAAGTGAAAGCATGTCATTTAACGAAAACGTACAAGCCTATAGCTAATGGTTAAAAATAAATTAATTGTTCGTCTTAATTTTAAATTTGAAAATATTACATTTTAATTGATCAATAGTTTCAAATAACTTAGAAATAGCTAGGAGAAGAAATAGTACCACATTTTAATTAATCAAAATTAGCACTTCCAAATATTTGTATTAGTTGTATGTTACAATTTAATATCTCAGTATTATATATTTTTTATTTTACTTTTTAAAGTATTGACATACAAGGATCCAATCAACATTTTATCAAATCGCTAATAACTTCGACAGAAATGCCGCATTTTGTATTTTCAAAAATTATACATTATATTTCGTTAAATACAATAAATGTTTTTTTGGAAACTATATTGTATAAATCGATGACCTGGAAACGATATTGTATAAAACGATGACCTGGAAACAATATTGTATAAAACGATGACCTGGAAACGATATTGTATAAAACGATGACCTAGAAACGATATTGTATAAAACGATGACCTGGAAACGGTATTGTATAAAACGATGACCTACCTGGAAACGATATTGTATAAAACGATGACCTGGAAACGATATTGTATAAAACGATGACCTGGAAAAGGTTTAGTCAACTACAGCAGTTTTTTCATTGACGAAAGACGGCTATTTATTAAAATTATAATCTAGAAAAGGTGGCTGAAGATTTTAAATTAAACTTCATACATTTAATATGTTTAAGTTCCCGACTCAACATACACTCTTTCACAAAAAATTAAAAAGTGGCGAAATATATTTCCGTTGAGTGAGATTGGGAAAATAACAACGTCAAACTTCACTCTAGTCTAGCTCGATGAGTACCAGAATACGTACTGACTTCAATCACAACAAGATTAGCTGCAGAGAGGAGATAATCACGGCAATTGCCGGAGTGATAAATTATAGTCTAGCGTAGGTTTTACATGGCGGAAGATTATGTTCTTTGTAGGCAGATGAATTGACAAGCTTGAAAGCAAAAGTGTTCTAGCGAGTTTTAGACGCAAGAGAATGGAACATGGGTAACCACAAGGTAAGAAGATGTTTCACGTATTAATAACAATAATTAGAATAAAAATATAACACAATTGTTACCGGATCATAGACTAATACTCGTTCGGTTATACTAACTGCGGAAATCCACGTAGAACTGCCAGTATAAGGCAAAGGGCATGTCAACATCTGAACCAGTAAAGTATTCGATAAATAAAATTTAATAGATATACAAATACTACCATAAGCAGTTGTATATCTCAAATACGTTATCATGTAGCCTATATATTCAGTACAGAATAAACTATAATTTATTTTGCCATACATTGGTTTAATGATAATAATACATGAATGAGAACTCAAATATCGAACACAGTGAAGTGGAAGGTAATGGCTGTCTGAACTCACCTGTCCTATTCAACTCGTCTTCTTCGTCGTCATGACAACTTCTAGTATCCCTTCTATCATCATCCTTCTGTTGCGGCCCTCCAATCTCCACGTCCTCACCAGCGTACCAAGTTTTCCGGCGATCTCGACCACCGTCATAATTGTTCCGCTGTTGCCGACGTCGAACTACTGGCGCCTGCTGTGATTGGTTACCATCAGTGGTGACGTCATTCGAGGCATCGTTGGATCGATAGGAGTCTATTGGTTCCTGGTTGTCGAACCAGGAGTGACGCTTCCATGCTTTTCTGTTTTGTTGTGAGAAATGAATGAATGAAGTGGACTGTCAATCGTTTGTGCCAGCCAATCAAATAAAAGCCTATTAAGTGATAAATGTAGGAAAATCTAAGAAACTGCATAATTTATTATGTAGGCCTACGGTTGCACTAAAGTATTTATCGTCTATTAAATTATGTATTTAGAATTTTTAATTTTAATTAATTTTTCTCAGTATTATAATAAATTGTAAGATGTATATTATTGTTCTATAAATAACTTGCAATAATTATAATCTATATTTATTGACTTATACAATCTGCCGTTTTAATTACCATATAATTAATAATTTTTCTGTTTTCCATTAATTCCATCGAGTTATTAGTATATCTTAAGCCTTTATATACAGCTACACATATTTTCATGAGTTAAGTCAATGAATATTAACAAATTAGCAAAATTAACAAAATTAATAATTAATTATACAAGCAAAATAAACAAAATTAACAAAAGTAGACATTATGAAATTTATGCAGATTAACTTTTGAACATCTCTTACAATTTGATTAAGTAATGAAAATTGAAAGTAATTGAAAATTTGCTCATTTCAAAATATTTAAAATAAATAATAATCTATAAATCTACATTTTTAAAAATAAAGATAAGAAACATTCAGAATAAAAATAAAGAAGAGGATTCGGGGTACTATTGTCATAGCGATAATGAATTAGAATGAAATGAAATCGATTGAAGTATAAAATGCTTGTTTGTGTATTTTACAAAATGGTTATGTTTACTACAGTGTGTTAGATACCAAAATTACACAAAACTGGCCCTTAACTATTGTATTATCATAGTCGTATAAACACACTTGGATAAAAAGAAATGTAATAATATAAAGAGAAAGACAGAAGAGAAAGAGGCAGAAAGAATTCTCTAAAACGAGGACAGCAGACATAAAAAATACAATATTAGTAATGTTTTTATTTGGAATGTATATTATTTTAGTTTCTATAAGAGCAATACATTCATATAATAAATCAGACCACGATTAACAACAATAATTCTCTTCATAAAACGACGGCTTTAATTGCTTATACTGTTGACTGTAAACAGACGAGCGAAGCGTTAAGGTCATCTCGTTTTTAGATCAGTTCTTATTTAATTAATGAATAATTGAAATTAGTCACAAACGATACAACTTACAGATCTACTACACTGACCGACGTAAACGTGTTTAAAACACGCGAGATTATCTCAGGTTACCCATTGAATGAATGGAACAGGTCAGAAGACCCTAATTGACCCCTCTAATAAAAAATACATAATAGACGTTCAACAAAAGGATAAAACTACAATCTGTAGTCTGCCTACACACACCATAATAGCCTACAAATATATAGAGTTAGTAAGCATTGTGAGGTAAGCTGTATATCAATTAACAATTTGATATAGGTATACACAGTCGACCAAATTATAACCAAAGAAAAAGGTCCTAATTACTTCAGCAACTCTACATTATTCTACTGTTTTCTGTTTTCCACCACGCGTTGACTTTGATCATACACACACACATATATATATATATATAGGCTACATATTAGACTTTATGATTAGGCTGAACGGGCGGCTGGAACTTGACAAGACAATTATAATATTTACAATGATGAGAAGAAGCATAGTTTGTAGATACAGTAGACATGTGACAGCGAAGTGACGGACTGTAATCCAGACCTCAAAACTCACCGCTAAATCTGTCGATATTAAGATTGTCGTGAGAAAAAGCAATAATTTTATACTAGAAGAAAATAAAATCAATATTTATGCCGTACTATAATGTGCAGATAGAATCATCAAGCAAGACATCCTAACGATTACATCGATATAATTTAAACTTATTGTTGCATCAATGAAAAAATCAATATTCTAATAAATGGATTGTTATGTTATATATATATTATGATGTAGTAAATAATCTAATATTAAGCAAAATAATATACCAATAAAATGTAGACCAAATATTTATGATTGAGCAAAGAATGCCATTGTTAACAGAGCTCTATATGATATGCTTTGTATAGGATTAATTATGTTCAACTACTATGTACAACAACCCTTGCGTGTAATATGATATGACTATTGCAGAGATAAGTGTTGAAAACACGAATACTATATTTTCCGACAAATTAGATATATCGCCGAATGTAAAATAATGCAAACTACACAGCACAACATTATGTAAAATTCTTAACAAATCTAAACAATTTTTACATGGCGAATCCGCGTTATAGCAAACATTTATTTAAAATATATATATTTACACATACTTCTTACTCTTTTTTTGATATGATCAAAATAATCAGTGCTTCTGCATTTTGCATTTTAGTTAACCAAAAAACAATGTCAACACGATAATTGAAAACAATTGGACAAAATATACCAAAAAACAGTCATTGGCAGCCACACTTACTTTGCATTAACGTCGAGAGATTTGGGACGCATTTGTCGATTTCCACCCCGGTCATTGCGACGAATTCTGACGTCACAATTTTCATTGTATGTCACGTGCTGATTGGAAAAAAGCGGTTTGATTATTAGATAATTAATTTAAGGTTATTTAAAGTTATCACTGCATCACTCAGACATGAGAACGGTGTAGTAGGGGTTTTGGCGGAAGAGTGAAATCATGGACATGCGCGAAGCGAGTAACATTTTCCTACATATTTTTATGTATTTTCACTTTGAGTATACAGGTTATATCTTGCAGGTAAAATTTGCCAGTAAGATGATGAAGTTGATCAGAACGAAAATACTATATTAATTGTATCGGTAGTTTTTTCAAAATCTGTTGCAATTGATTTTAGAAATATCTATTTTGTTTATAAATAAATTTGTATAATATATAAATATTATAAAATTTGCAAAAAATTTCCCAACGCTGCGAACCTAACATCCCGCACCCCTATTTTTTATTACAGATTCTTGCAATTCAAACAAATTATATTTTCAAAGATATTTTTGGCGGAAGATTCTCATGTCTGATTCACAGAACATCAATGTCTGGGCATAAGTATAATAATAGTAGTATAGAATAAAACTGAACCATTTTCATCTGATAAAGAAATAAATAGTTTACACATTAGATTGCTAAATAATGTCCACAACAATTTTTATGAAAACGATATGGTAAACATAGTATCAGTAAAAGGTGTAAATTGGGTTTTTATTTTATAACAATTCGTTTAATATTCTCTTCTGATTAGCGAACAGTTGTCAAAATACCGGAAATCAAATAAAAAGTTTAAATTAAAGAGTTTGCATAACAAATAAGTATACAGCAGTAGTATGGAAGGGAGATATCGGGCACAGTTTGACCTTTGACCTTAGTGCTGCACCTTTGACCTTAGTGCTGCACCTTTGCCCGTGGGGGGGCGGGGGGGGGGGGGGGGGGGGGGGGGGGGGGGGGGGGGGGGGGGGG
>JAUZND010012498.1:0-28450 GCA_034780555.1 Coelogynopora nodosa | reverse complement strand
ATGGGAAAGTCGTAGCATAGTAAAGTATGATAGATGTGGATTTTTCATTTCAAGACGTGACTATTGTATATATTATAGGAGGGGGGGGGGTTATGCAGAAAGAGATGTTCCATACCATACTACTCATAACTTATATAAATCCAGTGAGTTAAAGCATTACAAAAATTATTATTATAAAACCCTTGCCAAGTGATGGATTTATTTTAAGATGTAAGATCTTAGTCAAATCTTCAATTACTTCAAAGTACGAATTGTGTAAAAATTTTAATATCCAAGTACATCTTGGAACACCAAGATATATTCATTATATTTTAACAATTCAGGATTTAGCAAGACTAGTAAGACCTTGGCAAGATGTTTGTGAGAAATACATGACATAATACATAATGACATAATACATGACATGATTAGACCTCGAGTGGGTTGGTGGTTACCGACCTGTTCGAAATTGCCTAAAAATTGTAATATTAAATTATTATATATACTCATAAAATATTAACACAAGGGTATAGTACAAACGAATAGGCTAATTGTTGCAAATATGTGGGTTCATGAAATTTTGCTATATTACGCTCTAAACAATTACATGTGTATGGTATATTAATAACAAATAATTACCTATATATCATGAGCCGACAAAATGAGAAAAATCATACATTTAATTGTAAGCAAATACGAGTAGAGAGATCACTATTTCGTAAATATAAATAGTATACGATAAATGTAATATTCAAATATTTTATATCGACTAAAGCGTTATCTGAATAGGCTACTACAAATATAATAAATCATTGTCGTAACACTATTATTTTAATAAATGTTACGCAGGTACAATGAATGCAGTGAAAGCTATGTATACTTTCACACATGTATTACTCATTTGCATATATCACACTCCTTTTAGTTTTTATTTCAATGTATTTATAATAAATGACCTTGGTTTCCCTTGGCATTACACACAGTTACATATCTACTAATTAATACCTCAGGCTTAATGAGATAGCAGATATATTTTCAAATTATAAAAAATATGCCAGTTTAATAATCAATATGATCAGCAATACAATATAATAAATAATTATGCAATCGTACAATATTTGAAAGAAATCAAGCCAAATAATTAGTATATTAGTACAAGAAATTTATCTAAAATATGATGATGCAAATATATATTATATACATAATTCATTTTACTCCCAAAGGTACTAATTATAAATTAATTCTGTTTTAAAGTTAAATAAATTTTAAAATATGTTACAAAATTAATTGTATTTATAAACTGAATAGCCGCGTTCCTATACCGTATCCCGAATCTAGGAAATTCCTGTTATTTTTTTCCTATCTTCAGATATACAACTTTATATTAAACAATTTTATATCCAACTTTATATCAAACAGTATCTGGACGACACCATGTTCTATACCTACAAATTAAATATGTTCGTAAAAAGCTTTAGCATTTCTTGAAATATAGAATTGTGAAAGATGTGCCAATAAGATTAAAGAACGCCCTTTCGATTGTTATTTAAATGAATTATTTTTATCTAAAGTTATGTACTGAACACTTTTATAATGTGAAAAACTCTTTTTTGGGGGATAATCTATATTGTGTTGTGATAATGATTATATTAATATACTAATGGAAATTAATGGAAAATAAAGATAGATTACTCTAAACAACCATCACTTGTACTCAGAAACACTAAATACAATTCCAATGGTACTGCGATGATTGTTCAACATCTTCCCCTATTTGGAAGTTATTTTCTTGTTTCATGCAAGCTGGTTCTATTATTGTTCAAAAATGAAATATTTTATTCCAGCAGATGATCACGATACTTTTGAAATTGTACTAAAAAATTATATAATTTATAATATTCATCAGACTATATTAGTGAAAATATAACATATATTTCTTAAATGTTTGCGTCTTTGAAATTCCAAAAAATATCAATGAATACTTAATCTTGTGAAATCAATTGCTAGTATGCCTCATGCAATGATGGTGTTCAATTATTTAGTTGTATGATGAACATAGTAACAGAAAGAGTGGTCGGTTATCAGAAAAGGCAGTTATGAAACTAAGTGTTACAAAATTATATATAGTTGTAAAATCAACACCTGTTCCAATTTTAACATTAACACACCTACTTTTGGATCTGTATGCCACTGCTCGAATTAAGTATAACAATAAAGGAAAAAAAGAAGTAAAAAGAGAAAGAATTAGTACGGAAAAGTGAGGTAGAAGAATTCTTAAAACAATTTGACATATTACAAAACTCTAATCAATCTCTTACAAAAACGCATTGTCAATATATCTAATGCTGATGAGCAAATTAAGAAAATTATGGATGAAAGAAAGAAATTCACAGAAATGTTTGTAGAATGTTACACTAAAGGAATCTGCTTTTGTTAGAGCACATCAGAATACATTCTTTCAAATAAATATAAGTTAATCAATTATTTTTTTATTTTTGTAAAATACTGAATTATTACTGAAACCTCTTCACATCAAAAAGAGCACATCTTGAAGTTATTGTGTTTATTAACATTTTCATAATTATATTATGTTGTATCTTTTATAATATTATATCTTTTTTAAATTTTGACTAACCAATAATGATTTGTTGTGTTCAAAATACGTCCAAGTAGTAATTATATGCTCATTTGAAATATGAAATGACTTTATACATGCAGATAGTAAATTTCTATCATACTTTAAATAAAATTTAAAATATGTTATGTCTGTACATTTTGTAAAGTGACATGTAAAAACACTGGTAATATATTTATAAGTATCAGTTAAATAAATCAACGTATTATGTATATTTATGACAGACTTGTTTATATCTATAGTTAAATTTATAAATATAGTAATTTTCACTAAACTATAGTTAGTTGTGTTCATTATTAAAGAAATAAAGCGTATGTTTAAATATTTAATTATATATTTATATATTTAATTCAACTAATAATAAAATTATACCTATTTATTTTGAATCGCTACTACACTTTTTTCTAATTGAACAATGAATAATAATGAATTAATATCTTTCTTTCATTTGTATATCATTTCAAATAAAACTGTACCCACTTTATGCTTTCAAATCTACAGAGAAAGTAGTTATTAGAGGTAATTATTTATAAAAAAAATATCTGTTGTATGTCTTACATAATTTAACATCACCACGTTAACTAATTTCAACTATTTCATCTTATCTTTGGTTCGTCTCATCAATATCTGTTCTCACTGAAATAAAATTGACGAATTTGTTCACACTATTTCTCTCAAAATACCATTGGTTGTGATCGTCACTTAAACCTTACTTAACGGCAATATTTATTCAATTTATTTCTATCTCAATAATAACAATTTCTATCGTAGAGTCCAAACCCACAAACCTCTGTGTGAAGGTGTCTGTGTATTGTTTTATAAACAAAGTGTATGTCAAGCTTTCAACATCTCCGACCAACGAAACGTCTTATCCACCTATACTAAAACGACTACAGAAATAAAATAAAACTACTATTTCTACAATCAACTCAAAGTGACAGACAAACTGTATATATATATCCATTTCCAAAAGATCTGGGTAATCAAAACTTTAGACTTCCAAAGTGGTCACTTGTAATATTTATAAAGAATTTCCCGTCAAAAAGTGTCCCTGGTGAATTACACCGGCAAAAAGTATCCAGTCACTCTATCAGTAACTCCGCAGACATAATCATCAAATACCTTAAAGGTTTCTTAACAGTCCTAGTCTCCCGCCCAAACCCCGAACGACAAATGTAATATCAGTATACTTCAAAATGAAGACCTCTACGTCTTATACAAACTTGATTACAGAAAGTACCGGGCCAAAACAATATCCCTCCCCTACACCCAAGATCCTCCGTCTATGTATGATCTCATCGCCTGAATTGTTGCTCATATATTAACTGCATCCTCAACTTCTGCCATTTTTCTAGAAGGTGTAGAGAAATCCTGTGTCATCAGCTTTAATTCTCAAAAAACGAAAACCCACGTCATTCGATATATAAATTTCTTTAATTTATATTTTGTCTAAGATATTTGAAGAACATATTTTTTCGAAAAAACTTGCAATATATTTAAGGAGTAAATGAGGACGCTACTTCTCTCTTCAGAAATGAATAAAAATATTATATGTCTAATCAATTCTAAAGATAAGAGGAGCTCCTCATTTCTAAGAAAATAAGTAAATCCATTTATTTCATTTCAACTTATTTATTGTTTTTATCTTTTTCATTTCATGTCTAATGAGAAAATTTAGGTACCCTGGCACTATATTATTTCAAAATCTACTGAAAATTATTAACTTTTAATTTTTCATTCATAAAATAACATTTATGTTGTAACTATGACCAGATCAGCTTATAATACCCTAAGATAAATAGTATCTCTCATATTCTGAAGGATATATTTAGATACCTGCTAACCTTAACAGTAGCCATGATAAAATTTGTTACTGTTCTATAAAACTTGTCTGTAGAGCATTAAAAAAACTAACTTTTTCAAATGTAGAGTATTTAGTATATGTTAATAAAGTACACATATATTATATGAACATTGCTATGTGGTATAAAAATACTTTACTAAAAATAATAAATTTAAAAATACAATGGTTTTATAGAACACTGAGAAATTACATGTCACATATATTTTACATAATGATCTATTAAATGTTTATAATAAATAAAACATTACTATATATATAATTTTAAAATATTGTTGTTTCTTTTAGAAAATTGGATTAATTATTAACTTATATTTACTTTTATTAAAATATAATATAGAATAATTTTTTTAAATAATTTTCTAGTAAATATAGTATAGTTAGTTAAAAATAAATAGTAGTAGATTTCATATAATATGTTTTCATATAATATGTGCAATGTACAAAAATATTTTTTAAACGGGTATATATGAATTTATTATTTAATATATATTATTTAATACTATATAACCTATATTAAATACATATATAACCTATAATATGGAAGTGACATGTGCAGATTATATTGGAATATAATATGCTAATATAAATACACAGATTTAATAAAAAATTTACCTAATTAATTATGCTATATTCCTAAATCACCAATTACATGTTTCATGACAGTTGTTTATGTATAATTTAGTATGTATATTATAAGCAGATAACAATATATAAAGATATTATGTTATTTACATATGTGTTATAGTTGTATAGCCAATTAAACCTTTGTATACCCAAAAGAACATGGCATTATGGCGGTAATGAAAAATTGCTAGCCAATGACAATAGCATGTACACAAGCTAGCATGTACGGTATCAAAGGTCACCAGATAATACAGGTGCAAACAAATACCCTTTTTAAATTAGTGTCCTTTATTTATTGATTTTTAATTGATTAAGAATTTGAACTTATTAAGTAAAAATGTTATGTAACTTTTTAATAAAGTTACATATATACTATAATGGTAAAAAGGGGCCAATATAAAAAAGGGTTACTCAAGATAAAAATAGGTTGAAAATAATAAAAAGTTAACTAATACAAAATGTAAAATGAATTATTAAATAAGCCTGTTGAAAAAAGGGGAAAAAATAATAAAATACATATTTTTAAGATAAAATGCAATATATATCCAGGGACCACGAAGCGAAATTGGCTGTGGGGGCACTTTTTCATTTTTGTGCCCCCCTTACCACACCATTTTTTTTATTCCAACTTGAAATTTTGATAAAAAAAATATGAGGTAGTACATGACAAATATATTGAATTGGGCATTTTAAAACTCTCAATGACCCAAATAAATGTAGGTCTATTAGAGAGAGAACAGATGTATTCAGACATTAAATAATCTGTATAAGCAAATGTTTTAACAAAGTTACTTTAATAAAGTAACATTGTTCAAAAATCCAGATTTCAATTGTATTTAATAAATTATTATAATAATAATATGATAGACACGACTGATTACTGTCTGACTTTAAATGCACCCTTAGGAAATTTGTGGGGGGGGGGCACTGGCCCCCCCTGATACCACATAATTAATTATCTTAAATTGATTAAATAAATTATTTTAAATATAATATAATTTTATTTAATAGAATGTACATTTTTATAAAAAATATCTTTATATAAGTGTCACTAAAGCAGAAAATTACCTCATGATTTTTTTAAAGGAGCATCCCTGATTTTGAGTTTTATTTACTTTAAATAATTATATATAATAATATGTTATATTTACTATGACTAATCTTTTATATAATAATTATAATTAATGTAAGTATAAATTATATTCATAAATATTATAAATTAATGATTTAAATAATTATTAAAAGAGTAATTTTTGGATATTTTCCTATTTAAATTTTTTTTTAAAGATATTAAAGCTATTTTTATAATTATTTTCTTAGTAAAAATATTTAAAATTAAGATTAATAGCACTGATTGATAAGTTAAAATATAATTTATGTAAAAATGAATGGTCAGTATAATATATTATGAATTTAAAAAAATGTAAACCTTTAAAATATATATAACCTATATATATTATATATAATAGATTTGAAAATGACTAGGAACATTTTTTTTATTAAAAAATATTTTTAAAAGTCAATTAATATTACTAGTTTTAGAAAAAATTGATAAAATATTAATTTTGATATTAAATAATAATTAATTATTAAAGACCTATATATTAAAGTCTAATATTATGAGAATATTATTGAACCAGAATTTAATCTTTGATATTGTTATTAAAAATAGAGTATTCCTATACTATTTTATTACAGGAAATTGTTTATAATTATACTATTATAAACTATAAATAACTATTAATTAATTTTTAAAAACTTGAAATTAATTTACTTATTATATACATACATATAAACCTAACAGTATTTTAAGTAAGTTATGTTAAATCAAACCATAAGTTGATAAGTTTATTTTAATTATATATTTATGGTGTTCAGATATTCTCTAATAGTATATTAAATTATTTATTAGAATTAGATGGAAGTCAGCCAAGCTGGAGCAAACTGATGGTGGACTGGTTTGTAGATAGTTTAAGTATGTGGTTATTGTATGTGGTTATTGCTATTTATTGTATGTGGATAATTCAAGTTAATTCAAAGTTAATTCAAGTACCAAACAGTTTTGTGTAAATTTAAATTTTTTAAATAATATTATACTTATGTCTTATATTACTAAATATATATAATTAATCGAAGATGTTATATGTCCACCTAGTTGGAAAAATAAATTATAGGCTATGTGTCCACCTAGTTTATATACAATAGGGCCTATATATATAATAGCTAATATAAATATGAACATACTGTTATTTTATATTTGTATTAATAATGTATATAACAGTATTTTTATATTTATATTAGCTATTATGTATATATTACATATATAAAACATTTTTATAGAAACATTTTTTCTGACTAGCCTAGAATTAATTTTTCTAACTAGACAGACATATAACATCTTCGATAAATAATATTGAAGTGGTTAGCAATCCGACAACTGGAAAATATAATAACCTGATAAATATAATAACAAATAATTTTTTTAAATATTCAATGTTGATGAAACAATGATAAATATAATAAATAATTATTTTACAAATATTATGTGAATGAATCAATGATAAATATAATAATAATATTTGTCGCGTATCACGTATAAATCACGTATATTAAAAAATAAATATTTTTATTAATAATAAAAATTATATACATACTATACTAAAATATTCGAAGCATAATCTATTTATATACATATATATACGTAAGAATAAAAAAAATTGTTTGTATTATATATATACTAATTTTAAAAGTTACCGGACTTCTAACATTAGAGTTATTAATTCGGTTACCGGATTGCTACCACCTACCAAAACAGGAACATCATACGGAATTTAGCAATGTTTAGAAATATGCGCGCAATCGAATGTTTGGAAGTTAATGTAATTTAATGTGATCTAATATTAACACCTGAAAAAAATTATGTTAGGGTGAGATGGTAAAATTTATTATTAGATACATATTTTGGACAGATAGTCTCACCAAGTTTATTAAAAAATAATTTATTGTTAATATCATTTATAAAATTATAATAATATAAAAACATAATAGTAACTTTATGTGCGGATAATATTGTTAATACTAATTATATGTAAGTATCGCTTATTGTAGAATACGATAATTAATTTTGAATTCGTGTACATTTCGTATGTTAAAATATGCTAATAAGTGAATTTATATGATTCCTGTAAAGTACTGTTTGAAAGGTGTGTTATCTTTGTGGAAGATGGAACCCTATATATATAATATTTATATTAGTATTTCGATATGATTGGAATTATACAGATAGTCTTCAAACAAATAAAACTTTAATAGATAATTGTATAAAATGGAACACTTGCTAATGAGATTATGTTCGGATTTATCCAAACTTATGGAGAGCTAATGGATTTATAAAGTGTATAAAACTTGTTTTTGTTGAATTAGCACTCAATGATGGACTTAATATATGTTTTTAAATAGTAAATATGTACACTATACCATAAGCATTGTGGCTCTCTTTGAATGCCGCAAGTATTGCAAAATATATATATGTGGTGCAAGACTGATAATAACGCTACCCCGAAAATACATAATCAATAAAATGTGTATGTATATTCCGTATAAGAATATTAAATATCTGTGATACATATAGCTTTGATTACTTCTCAACTATTTTAATTAAAATAATGGTCCAAAGTCATTTCCGACTTATGTAAACAAATATTCAATTCATTTATATTAAATACTAATTGAAAAATAATCTAATTTTGATAGTTTATATAACGTACGCAAGTACGTCTAAATGATTATTTCAATTATCCATGGATTTATAATTATATTGCTCAATAATCATATCTACAGGTATAATAATATATGGCAATTAATGATGTACACATATACTTCGTTCATTATAAAATAAAACTTTATGAAGATTGATTTTATTATTTACGAAGTGCAATAAAATGTCTACCATTCATAGAGTTATATAAGTTATACTCATGCCACATTTTTATTACGAGGACTAAAAGAGCGTGAGATATAATTATAAAATCGGTACATTAACGTTATTCTTTTAAAACGATATCTATTAGCAATTGATGACTGATACAAACTAATATTATAATACATATATGCAGTATAAGAAAATTTCAACAAAGAAAATGAGTTAAGGTATATGTAGTACATGTATGGAAAAAATTAATAATAGATATAAATAAGAAATTCAAAAAGTTGAAATGAATGAAGTTGAATGAAATAGTTTAGACATTTGTAGACGAGTTTGAATCCTAGAGTGAAGAATGTGACTTAATATTTTGCTGGCGGTTTGATGAAGTTTGATGTATATATTTTGGTGCGGCAGTTTTCATGTATTATTTCATGTATTCAAATATTATATTAAAACTCGGGACTGTTATGTGATTGCTCTTAGTTGAATTTTGGATATATATGTTTCGCAATTCATGTAAACATAATGAGTCTACTTCTTCATGGAAGCCCATTATTCTTTTTCTCCCCCACATGGGACACTTCACCAGAAGATGATACACTTTTTATATTAAGCATTCATCACGGTTTAAACAGATAGTGCTCACATGTTTTTCTATCATGTCAGATATTTTCCGATAAGTGGGCTCTTTCTTGTCCTGATCTTATGGGTGGTAATTCTGCATTTTTGCTCCCTTTGATTTGAATTATCATTAGATGTTTCTCTAAAGTCTTAACATGCCAATCTAAATCATTCCCTTTCTTTCTCTCTATTCTTCTCCTGGCCCCGACCTTTCCTAACTATTCTACGTTTAATTGCGTAAGATATTGATACTCCATACTTCCTTTTTTCCTAGTTCATCTGCCTCTTCATTGCTCTCTATATGCCACTGTGAGATGTATATGTACTTTCTGAACGAAGCTGTTATATCTTTTGAAGGATGTTTGCCACATCGAGATGTCTGTTATTGTCATCATCACCGTCTGTTTACTATTTCAAGTACCGCCTTTATGTCTGTGAAGAACACAAGAGTCCTCCGTATTATTTCCCTTTATCATTCAATCAGCATGTCTAACCCTTTCCTCATCGCAATGAGTTACGTTGTCGGAGCTAGAGCACCTCTTACCACAACCACTGAGGCTGTGGATTTACACCCGCTGCATCCTAGTGAGTTTCGTTTTTGGTTGATCCATCTTTGTAGGGGATCGTTTCTACTTTTCTAACTTCCTCATCCATTCTTTAGCTTCTCTTTTCTCTCAACGGAGTTATCCTTACTTCAAGTGTTTCCATACACGCTGGTGTTTATAATCAGGTGCGGCACATCTTGCCATGGTGGTTACTCTTTCTGGTGCAGATTTTTCTTATGGGGATATTTGTATATTTCTATTCGCTGGATACATATAGATTAATTACCATATTTTGACCTTTTTAAGAGTCTTTGCTTTCGTGTCTCATTTCTCTCTGATATAGTTTCGCCACTTTACTTTCGCCTCTATCGTCCAGTTGATTTAACCCTTCTTCTACATCCACATCATTTGCTCTGTCTAACATATAGCATCCCCTGGTTATTATATTACTGCCTTCTTTTGTACTCTTTAGAGATTCCTTATTGTATTTCTTCGATGTCATACCATACTCCTTCCACATACTTTAAAGTTGATCTGACTAAGGTGAGGTACATACTCCTAAAGCTTTTATCTCCTACTGCAGTGCGTCTCCCTCTAAGTGTTGACATCTGTTTCATTCTGGCATTATACTTGTTCTGCTCCATCTTAGAATGCTCACTTAATATAAAGAACCTATCTATTGTATAATGACTCCAAAGTAGTTAATTCAATTGTTTGTTTCGATTTCGTTTCCCTTTATTCATATTGCGATTTTTTTTCGTTTCTTTTGACGAATAAATAAAAGTATGCTTTCAGATTTCTCTACCACAATTTTTTTCTTCCAATTATCGACCCATCGTCTAAATTAATTAGATGCTCTTTTACTAAACTTTCTCGCATCCTTTAAATTTGAATGTCTATCTGAAATGACTAAATTATCCGCGAATAGAAAATTTCCTGTCTGTTGTGATATATTACATCCATTACAAAATGTGTGTTGGGAATAACACACTTCCTTTGGGGAAACCTTCTCTGAATGCGCTGTATTTGCTTTTGCTGCTGTTAATATGTATACCCTTTCTGAGAGGATTCATCAGGTCCAACCAGTTAAATATTTCTTGAGGCCTTGTATCTGCATTTTTACTATAAGAACCTCTTCCCAGCCAGACTTTATCGTATGCCCTGGAGAAATCGTACCGCACAACTGGTTTGGCCGCATTCTATCCAACTCTTACTTCCTGCACCATACGTCCTCACTATTCTTCTGTGGATATGTTGGATCTAAACCCAGGCTGAGAATTTTGAATCATAATCGCCTTCATCATGATGAAGGCGGTTATGACAATTAGAAGGACAATACCTTCTAAGACTTTCCCAACGAATTAAGCTTGTTAAACTCATTGGTCTGTAACTTTTTAGTACACTATGGTCTTTCCCTTTCTTGAGAATTGACACAATTAAAACTTTTTTTGATATGCTAAGAAATTCAAAGCTTTTCTATGACCTATGACATATGTTAAAAAGCACTCTTTTCCCTTTTTCTTTAAGCTGTTTGACCACTTTTGCATGATTTTTGGAATATCCTGGTGCTCTCACATTGTTTTGTTTTTCATAGCTGCCTCGATTTCCCTTTCTACTACTATGATACTATAATATGGTCCATTTTTCTTTTCCGTACAGTTTTGGCGTTTCTTTCTATTGTTGGTTCTCATTTCTTTCCGATTTGCCTTGTTTTTTTTCTTGTGTGGAAAATTTGACACCTCTGTGTATTGTTTTACAAACTCATTAGCCCCTTCTCAAGATCCTTATATAGCGTGTATATTGTATTTGCTTGTGTTATTAAGCTTTTTTCAGCATTATTAATGATTATCTTGACTTCTTCACCACTTTTGAATTCCATGTATACTCTCCTCTTCACTGTTACCTGCTATATTGTTGGTTATATATTTTTCTTTAACCACTCTATCGATCTCATGATTTCAGTGTGGATAAGCATCTTTCCGATACCATATTGTGATTCTCTTTTGTCACCGCATCATTGGTGATCATATTTAAATGTTTGTCTCTTTTAGTAAGAGATTACCATATCATTGTGTTCATTCCCTTATCTCTGTTATTTGAAAAAAGTATCCAGTTGGCATTCTTTACGTTTGATTTGGCATGCTTTCTGATGCTCTCCTCCTGTCTTGCCTCTATCTTAATAATAATTTGAAGGTGCGTTCACTGTCGACCAGGTACACTCCCCTTTCCAGTATTTGATGTTATCTAGATCTTCTAATATGATTCTAATTTTTCTGGGGTGCTCTCTATTTGTGTTTCGGTTATTCCAAGTTGCTTAATCTTCGTTAGAAACAAACTTATTAAACTTACTTACATTAGAATCTCTCAACATGTTCAATCAATTATCGTATCGTCCAAACATTAGTTGTGTGTAATGACATTCCTAACACGATCGTCTTGTGTGTAAATGGTAGTCGGCGGTCCTCCTAGAAATTTTTCGCTCTATCGTCATGAATTCTACTACTTATTGGAGGGATAGAATTGAATGTAATAAAATTCTCTTTCCCATAATCTATTGTACATTCACAGAACATAATTCTTTTGTAGTGTCCCCCTAGTGAGTTAGGCTCCCCAATATCATATTTTGTTTATTAATACCTTTCCTTATATGTTTCTCTACACCTACTCCCTTTAATTATGTCTATATCCAGCCCTAATGCTTTCGACCTGCTTGTTTTTTAATAATGTTTCATCATAATTAATTGTACTGCAGGTAAACATTTTGTCGTTATTAAAGTTGCTCCCTCGTATTGCTATTATGCATGGCTTCTTATTTTAACAATATTAACTTAGTTCACCTCGTTTGGTTCAAATAATGTATAATATTTGTTATTTTCATTGCCTTGTCCCCATATACTGTACATTGCATGAATGGATTCTGCTGTATGTCTCCCGCTCTCTGACTGACAAGACCTTACAAAGCTGGTCTTCTTAGATATTTTGTAAAAAACATGGTTGCTTTTGTTTTGGGTTAAATCTAGTGATTATATGTAGTTCTTTATTAGAATGTGTTATAATTGTTGTCTTTCCATTCATATTAGAATACCATATTATTTGTAATGAATGTTTGAATTTGAATTTAAGTAAATTATTATGTGATTATTATCGCTAGCATCAAGCAACTATTCAAATTACTATTAATATATTACTAAAAATATAAAATAAAAACTGAACCGAACTAGCAGGCTTATTAATTTCAATAATTCATATAATTTAATTAAAATATACAATTTGTTTGTGAAGAAAAACCCCAATAAAATTTCAACGTTTTATACAAATTAATAAAAAACTGAACATTCACTTTTTAACAAAAAAGCATAGTCATGGTATAATAAGTTATAAAAGTTAAAAAACTTATTTATATTGAAATTTGTATGCCAATAATAGTCTAGCAATACACAAAAACACATCTTAACAATCTAACTATGAGCTCCAAAAAAGACATCTAACATTACATAAGTGTAAGATATCGCAAAGTAAAATGTTGATGCAATCTAGATATTAACAACAATTAGTCTACAACGTATAAAATACAATAGAATGTATAATAACAACAGATAACATAGTGAAATAATAATAATATTTCCAGTAAAGCGAAAAACACAATTATTTACGTCTTTATTTATCATCATACAATTAGTTGTTTAACTACGCTACAGTAAAAATGGATAGTGTAACTTGTAATTAAATTTCGTTTGGAGGTTAGTTTAAATTCTTACGGTAAGTTTTGTAGGTGTAGAAGTTTAAAGTTTGTATTAAATTATTCGCACGGTATTCTATTTTTTTTGCTATATCACTCGAATTGTTTCAAATGTTTTAAAATTTGGTGTGTACTACTGTTGTGTATCAAAAAATATTGTTACATAATATAAGTATAATTTATGCAATATATCATTGTTAAGGTATTTAATTGTCTTTATCAAATAAATTTTAATAATTTTTATTTCTTTAATTTTTTTATTACTTCTGGCCTTATATTATTTAAATTTCTAAAATAAATATTTTCAAAAGTCAAAGAGTCAGATAATTGATGCTATATATTATAGGGGGAAATTAAATAAAAAATGTAAAATAAAATAAATATTTTAATATATTAAGGATTGTAATAAAATTCAAAAGTTTTTTCAATTATATATAAGCCATACCATAAACATAGCTCCCAACTTTACAGAAGTCATTAATTTAGATAGTATGAGTAGAATCTGATTAAGTAGGATATTAAATAATCTTTTTTAAATCAAGAAAATAAAAATTTTAAAATATTATATTTTTAAAGCATAATTTTTAACACTGCTACTAGCAGAAGACATAGATACTTAGAAATAGAGAACAAATAGATTAAAATTGGAACACTTGCTAATTCAAAGTATGTAGTAAATATTTAAAAAATAAAATTATATTAATATTACAAATTTAAAAAAATATATAGCACATTTTTTATGATTACTTTTATTACTTATAAATTAAATATTAACCAAATGTAACAAAATTAATTATACATCATTTTTTTTAGTGTGTTTTTTTAATTGACTTGTGGATCACTGGGTTGATCACTGGGTTATAAAAGGATATGTGGGTCTGAACTGCATATTATTGTGGGTCAGTTAGGATCTATGCATATAATATTACTAAATATATATAAATTATTTAAAATTATATGTTCCTTACATTGACATTATACAAATTATATAATTTTTTTCCCATAAATATTTTGTTAATGGAATATTTTGTCTCTTGATATTTTCTACTATAAATAGTATTAAAAATATAACATATAATTATCATTATAGAGGCTAATAAGTAACATTATTATTATTAACATTAAAAATTGTTACTAACACTTCATATATTTTTTCTTTAAAATAACTATATGTAATAATAATATTAATAAATATATTTATTAATTTAGCATAAAAAGGAATTTAACATTTTTTTAAATAATATTTATAGTCAACTTCATCTAATAAATTATGTACTTTAATTCATATTATTTATATTTAAATAATTTAATTAAATCTTACATAATATGAAAAATATTTTTAAATGATCTTTTAAATATGATATATAATTTATACATATTTTATAAGAGATTTAATATTACTTTATTATTTATATATTATAATTTTATTTAATAACATTATTATGAATTAATAACAAAAATAACTTTAAATATATAATTTACAATTAATTGCTAATATTTATTTAATAAGAAACTATTATTGTATTAAATTAATTTCAATTATACTATAAAGTAATTTATTGCCTTTTTGAGATTCAATATTGTTTTATAGTTTTTTTTCATATATTAAACAATTAAATAACCTTATTTAGAAATACTAAAGTAACTTATTTATATTTAAATAATAAATATATATATATATTTATATAAAAAGTATTTGTTCAATAAAAAAATAATTTTAATTGTGTAATCTTTTCAATTATACAAAGTATATATTAGTTTATTATATTTAAAATTTATGTAATATATTAATTATATAATTATATTTAATATTATTCATATTTTCATTAATAAAACAAAATACATTTTTTTCATAATTTATCCAGACTATAAATACAATATATAATTTTTACTATTTTTATAGTGCTAATATAATGATAATTCCTTAAAATATCTATATATTTATAGACATAATATATACTTTGAAACTCATTTGTTCAGTAGGGTTAACCTGCAGGGTGAGAAAAGCAGTAAAAAAATAAAACATGCTAAAAAACTTTTGGCCTTATATGGATAAAATTGTAAATGTTATCAAGAATAGTTGCTTAAAGATCTACAGTGACTGCTATGATTAAGCCAATGGATACACTTTTGATGGCTGCTGACCAAGGCCAAAGTAGTTGTCTTCTCATGATTGACATTATCGACCACACTCTTCTTATGAAGAAATGCATTAGTCTTGATGTACTACAAACTTGGCTATGCAAATGGAAATGGGCATTTCTTCAAGACTGATTCATTTGTTAAGATTTTTTGTATATATGTCAGATAATATTTTATCTTTATACAACATTAAAGATTTTACTTACTTAACCTCACTACATTACCACAAAAAGTAAATAATAACATTTGTTTTTAAATTATGGTTTTGCTACAACAAATCTTATTGTGTATATTTTCTCTATTAATAAACAAATAATTCTACTTTAGAAATCCATTGTTATATTCATTGGTAATATATTCCACCTTTAGACTTTCCATATTATATAATAATAGCTACTATTTATTGGTTTTCTATCCATTCCACTCTCAGAAGAATTTGTTTATAAATAGATTTTAATAAGACAAGTTTTAACTTTTTATGTACCTAACATACAATCTTAGCAGTTAATGATTAACAAGTTAACATATATATTTCATTAAAATTAGTATAATTATTTTTTATATTAATTTATTCTTAGGTAAAATCAATAAAATTTACTTTTCTACCATTAATCATGTAAATTGTTTTTGTATATATATGTTGTTTACTAACATTTGTTCTCATCCTGATTCTGACATAGAATTGTTAAAACTGTAAAAACAAAAATTCCTAACAGGAAAATGTTAGTTTATGTTAAATCAAAACTCCAAGTGCTGTTTTTGATAAGATAAGTCAATAAAATACTTTAGCTTTCTTACACACTTAATCATTTGTAATTTAATCTAACATTTTCTAATAGAACAATGTTCAATGGATTGTAAAGTTATTAATTTTAGTTTGTCATTAGTGTGAAATATAGGGAAAAGGACAACTGATTTTTTCACAAATCTTACTACATCTGTCATGTGGGATTATTTTGCAAACTAAAATTTATACCTTTAACTATTTATTCTTGTGAATTAGGTTTCTTTCGTTCATATTTTTATATTCTAAACATGTTATGAGTAAGTTAGTTTATATAAGTTAAATGTAGTTATATAGTTAAATGAGTAATTTCCTTATTGAGATTACTAAATTGTACAAAATATAGTTATCATTCATTGATATTTGATTACCATTTTATATATTTCAAGGATCTTTTGAATGAAATATAAAGCTGGAGACAGTTACAAACATATATGTTCTGTATTTCTCAATAAAAACGAAGGAAGCTTTGTGATTTCAAAATTGTCAGTATCAACTCATGAAATATATGCATACCTTCCAACCATCATGGATTTTAGGCTTGTCTTGTCATGGATGTCCAGAAATGTGTTGAAATTATTGCACAAGAAAACTAATAGCGTCAATTTTGCAACTTTTCTTAATTCACAATTTATTTTTAGGAATATTAGTATTATTCATGAGTCCAACTAAATTTTTATATATTATGCACATCATATTTAAAACAAAAATTCAGAATTTAAGCTACTCTTGTTCAATCATTTGATAATTCATTTCGGCATTTTATAATTACAGACCCTCGGATATTTCATGAATTTATCTTTTACAAGTAATTTATTTGTAATTGTACTATCTAATCATACTAACTTAATAGATTTTACACTAATTCAGACGTAATCTGGATGTGTAAATCTGCCGTTTTCATAAATTTCCGGCTACGTTTCTAATGCATGTCATTTGATGAAACCCTTTTTTTCTGGGGCCTGGCTTCCTGAACTCTTACCATCCCTGGACCTCACATAACAAAGTCATACAAAAGCCTATCCCCATGTCCCGGATTTCCACTGTACTAGGTTGACAGATGACATAACTGGAGATAGGTCAGTTGACTATTAATTTCCTTATAAAAAAGGAAATTTAAGAAATTAGTAATGTTTCTAAATTATGACTTTTAAATACTAAATAATTAGTTTTATTTGTTTTATGTTTCATAAATATATCTACATATGAATTTACATATAACATATTCAGTATATTCTATATAATATCCTGAATTTATCATAGAGATTGATCAATATATCTATTTGTTGCTATAATTCATTTAAGAAATATTATTAATATTTAACCAAGAAAATATTGGAAAACAAAATTTATAGCCACCATACAGATGAAGTAATTCTTTAAAAAATCATATTAAATATCATTTTATACAGAGCCTAGGCAAATATTTGGAAAATATTACTATTTGAAAAATTTAAGAAACAGACAAAATGTCTAATTATTTTATTAAATTTCAACCAAGAGAAGAACCTTGTAAGCAGCTCACTATAAGAACGAAAATGACCATAGTCCAACTTGCCTTACATATAATTAAAAATTTATTTGACTCATTTTAATTTATATATATATTTAATAAAGATTTACAAATATTTGAAATATTTTTTTTACAATTTAAGGATCACTTATGCCATTTAATTGTATTTACTATAGTAATGCATGTTTTATGACAAGTATAGCATTACCCATAAATAAGTGATATTACAATTTTACTATGTACAATTAAAACAGTAAAAATAATTATTTGGGTAACTTTTTATGTAATGTAAAGGTTAGTAGAAAAAAAATTTACTAATTTGTATTATTTGTCACCATTTATTTTATTCTATTATACAATTGCAGTATAATATATATTCGAAATCAATAAAGGGTTCTTTTGTCTACTGGAATAATAAATATAATAAGATTATCACCTTATGTGACAATACACTCTTCACAGAGTATGTAATATACATTAATATAATATGAGTATATGTTGTAGTTATCTATCATTTAGAATTAAGCTTTGTTGCATTTGATTTTTCCTTACTACTTTGTTAATAATTCTTCTTTTTACATTTATAATATATAAGAATACTTCCATGCATTTATTAATTGAATTTACCTTCTATTTGTGTATTAAAAATTAGTATATTATTGTATTTTATAATTATCCAGTTTTTTAATAAGTTGTATACAATGAAGATAAATTATGTATTTCGCAGATTAGTTTGGAATTAACGACCTTTTAACTTCTTCTGTAACAAATAAAAGCGCACTCTCTTTTTCGCTTCAATAATGTTAAATTGTATGTGACCTTTTTCTGGTAATTATTTAAGTAAATTCTTTTGGATTCCGCATACTTTACTGTAAGCAGTTTACTTGTCATTAGTAAGCCGCATTTCTGGCATGCAGCGAGAGCCAAGTCTGTTCGAGGATCTTTTCTTTTAGTTCCGTCCTTTGCACAACAAAATTGTCGTCATTAATCCCAGTCGTCGGTCGTTTGATCCTCAAGCAAGGAGACATTACTGTAGTGTATTCAATGAAAGCTCGAAGGCGCGTTGACTTCAAACCAAACATAAAGGATTTTAAAGAGGATATATGTGATTGTCAGAGGCTTGTAGTCTGTCGAACTTGCTTGCACTCCTAAACTAATGTCTCAGGATTTCAAGATCTCTAGCTGATTTATTTTACCGGCTTATTAGCATCTTGTTTGTAGTTTAATCGTCTAACGGTTTTTTAGGCGAAAGCTTGTCTCTTCTTTATCCTAACTAAAAAGTGGGATAAAAGCTTTGCCAACTAAGGTATTCTGGAGACTTTAATTTTTTCTTATTGCCATTGACTTGTCTTATGTAAGGTTCACTTTCAATTTCGTGTAGATTTAAACCGATGTGAGAAGACACTGTTCAAGATAGATTTTCTGGCGTATTGTTTGTAGTTAGCACTGTGTGTGGCGTATTTCAGCTCATCAAAGGTTGGCGGCTATTCTTTGATCTTCTTTTCTTCACCGCTTTATTGTACACATTTTAGGTTATTTGAGCAAATATCTAACACAACTTGGAGTGTATACAACATTCATGCTCTTATTTTATTGATAATCTGTTTAATAAGTTTTTTTATAGGACTTATAGGCCTACACAGTGGAGAAGTAGTTATGGTTTTCAATGGCCAGGTGATTTTTAATGTGATTAGTTCTATCCTTGTTAATATTTGTTACGTAAAATATCATATTTTACTGTATAGTCACAGAAAATATAAAAATTATGAATGAAAGGATTTTATCAAATCCCTTTTCATTGGTTGTTTTTATACTTAACAACTGGGCAAATGAGAGATACGGGGGCAGAAAACAATTTTACTTCAATACGCGTTCCGCATTTTTTCGTTGTGTATTGTCATTTGACTTAAATGTGTAACTTATATTGTTTTATTTTTTTAGGCAAACAACAACGCAAGCACACAACATAGTGCAAGTTAATGTCTCTGAAATGTTGACAACGTTATTCATACTATGCCAGTGACTTGTGATCCACCTTCAACTCTGCTAACTTTATTACTTAACCACGTGTCCGTATTGCCGACATCTTCCTACAATAATGGCATCTATTGGGAAAGCTAACAACAATGTCGACTATGCCCTTCCATCACTCGGCAGCGATGTAGCCAATTGCTCACAGCTCAAATGCGCCGAGGAGATTCGACCCCCAGTCCCGGGTGAAGAAGCACTTGACCCAGGCGACCACCACTATCAAATGAAGGAACAGCCTGAGGGCGGTAACCGTGATCAAGTTTTTTCCGAAGTTGGCAGTCCAAGTTATCTGCGATGGGCTGACAGCATGACATACCTTTTGCAGGATAGCGAAGGAGTGGCTTTATTCAAGCGTTTTCTTGAACAGGAGTCGTATGCAAACACCCTTGACTTCTGGTTTGCCTGTCAGGGTTTCAAGCACAACATCGACGCTACCGACTCGCAAAAGATTTATCAACTTATAAAAGTTATTTACAGGACGTATGTTCGTGGTGACTCCGTTGTGTTTATTCGACCTGCCACTAAAAAGGTAATCATGGAACGGCTCAACAGAAAAATGGACCTTGATCAGACCATCTTTGACGACGCGCAATGCGAGATGGAGGAGTTAATGCGTCAAAATACATACCCTGCCTTCCTAAAGTCAGAGCTCTACGTTCAGTATGTCAACAATGGTGGCTGTTATCTTTCTGACTCGAACAGTAAGTCATCCTCGACATCTGCGCCGCAACATCTGTCCGCTACCTCTGCTCCGAGTTCTGCTTTGCTCCCGCCTGTTGAGAAAGATAAGGAACTACTACTGACCGGCGCGAAGACGGGCTCCAAGAAAAACAGTGTTTCGCCGGCTTCTGCTGCGGTGAAGGGATCGTTGGCGGCGCCCCTCACCACTGAAAATCTCATTGTCTCGTGTCGTTATCGTACGGAACTGTCCTGTACGCGACAGGGAGAACCTGCCTCAAGGTATGTTATAAGCTATTGCTGTAAATTTAAGTGCCAAAAATGAATTACTAATTACTATAAGCCGAGGGGTCCTGTATCGTGACTGTCCGCCTCTCTGCATTGATAATTTGAAGGCACCAATTATTGGATTTATTTAGTTTTCCTATAATTGTAGTATTTTTTAATATTGTCTGTTAATAATATGATGTTTTTAACCATTTTTACATCTATTGAATATTATATTATTTTTTATTAAGTTGAGTGTACTTTAATGTGTCCGTTGCTCAAGATATGTGCGACCACAGTATCGATTGTATAATTATTTGTAATCGTATTGCGTCTTTAGTTTTTGTCAGAATGATATTTGGTTTCATATTTTTTGGTAGTATAGCGACTCAGTAGTTAAATTATTGTAATAACACAATAAGGTGTCCTGGGTTTTATAAAATCTGACTATAATAATAAAAAAAATTCATTTATATTAAGTTTTCGATGTTTGTGTTTGATAGATACGCCTTTGCGCATCACCCCTGTCCAGAATCACGGTAGACTACTAAACTAAATGTAATCCTCGTTTTCTTCTTCTTCATGTATAACTGTGGCACCGGATGTAGTCGCGAACCAAAATTTTGCAAAAGTTTACGTTATTATTTATTGCGTAGTCTATATTTTACCGCATCATCATTGCAGGACACAGTATAGCTTTTATCTGGATTTTGAGAGCATATTTCATATCCAACTGTTTGGTAATACTTTCACACGGTGATTATTCCGCAAAGTATATGTTAGTGGATTCCATTTTGTCTGTGTAAGTCATAAATTAAACGTTTCTCGTGCACAGTCCACAATAATCCTTTAATAAAATAAACAAGATTAGTTAGTAATTAAAAAAATATCTGTATTTCTTCTTGTGAAACCGGAGACATGCATTTGGACGCTAATGCTCTCTGACCACTGAATAAAATTCAGGCGAATATTTTTTAATTTTTACAATTCCAATTTTCCAAACAAATCAACTTTTGGCTAACTTTACTCTATCAAAAGTCATTAAATAAATTTTATGAAGATTTAAAAAGATCCAATAAGTCTTCCTAAATCATTTTACTCAGCACGTAAACTGGAATACTTTTGAAATGCCTGCCGCATACATATAGAGATGGAGACAATGCTACTAAAAGTGGATGAAGATGCTGAATGGGGTACACTGGGGCAGATTTCACACAATCATTTAGGGTGTAAACAAAACTATTTTGCGGCTTTTAATTTAAATTTTCTTAAATGTATTATGAGATCATTTATTGAAAAAATTATAGTAATGGTAGATTAGTCGTATTACCTTATGTTATTTCTTGCTATTATTAAAACAAATAGATGAATACATGTTCTCATAATAAATATCTAATGTAATTAATTTAAACACACATATTATTTAAAAGATGACCAGTTATAAAGATTCTATTATTATATAACGTGAATGTTTTACACAATAGTAATATTACTGTTGATGAAAGTTGCACAAGGCATCATGTTCCTAAGACAATAAACTGGGACGAGAGATAAGAGTATTGGTGGTTCGCTTTTCTCTTAACTGCTTCCTTTCCTTCCAGAGATGATTCGTTATAGTTCCACAAAATGTTATGAAAAACTCCAAAATACAAATTGTTCAATTTCCTGACATCTTAGTTCTATGATATAGCAATATAAGGTATAGTCGTCGTTGACGGAATAGATATGTAGCTGCTGAAATGAAAAGAAATTATTCCGCGGATTATTCTTCTGTCCTCCATTTATAATGCCAAAAGCTTACTCGCATTAATTTTTGATCTACTCCGAAAAGTAAACCAAAGAGGTTTGGTCTCGCTAGTTCTGGTTCCCGCTGATCGTATGTGTGCGCCTACACCTGTATAGAGTGTGCATACCTATATTGCGGAATCGATCTATACCAAGAATCTCTATTAGGCGAATAGCCTAGAGTGGCTTCCTTCGTGTGTTTGTGCCTTTAGATTATATGCAATCTAGAAAGTTAGCTCCCGTATATATCTGTGTCGATTTTCAACTAGTACATATTGGCATAACTCTATCTGATAACGAAAGTGTTTTATACACTCGGGTGCCAAACATTGTGGTTAGAGTCGATTTACGTATAGGATGTAGCGACTGTTCAAGTCTCCATACTGCTTATGTATACGCGGTCATCGTTATAGTATTTCTTTGGTTTATATCCCTATCTTTCGTTTTGCCTGCGGTTGACTGTTGCCCTCAATTTTTGACTTTTTGGGATTACGGCGAGGCAAAACGAGCTAGATCCCTTTTAGTGAAATGTATTTTTTTGCTTTTGATGTACCTGTACGCGTAGAAATACATTGTTCCGGTAGAATGAGAAAGACAAGTCACTTTGACATAATTTTATAATCTCACTAAATTTTGTATTCAGTTTTAACCCTGTATAGTTATTGTTCACGAGATTCTAAAATATTTGCTTGTTATATTTTTTAATTCGTGTTGCATGTGTTTGTTCATTAAATAATTGTAATTTTTAAAATCTAGCGTATTTGATACCACCGTTCATATATATTATACAGATAGATACAAACAATTTAATTACAAAATATGAGTTTTCTGATTTTCTTTCGTGTTTTTTATACCTATATGTTAATGGGATTCCGACATAAAATTCCGGTATAGTGTATTTGTTTTTATTTCATTGCTTTTGTTTATGAGATCATTGCAGTGAAATAATATTAACAACTTGCCTCCAGAGTGTACTCCATATAGAGCGACTATATTTGTGTCTGTGGAATTCTGAGACTGATAATAAAGTGGGGGGGGGGGAGGGGGGGAATTATGTCGGCATATTTCAAAGGTATATACCTGTATGGTTCGCCTTTTTATTGTACAACGCCTATATAGTGGGTGTGTGTGTATTACAACTTATTAAATTTGAGCTGTGTTTTCTCTATATTACATATACTGTAAATTGATTCTATTGACTAAATATACAATATTAACGGTACCTTTTTTGGAAAATTGTTATTATATTTTTAGCGCCAAACCTGACAACTGAAATTGAAAGTCACCATTCTTATGCACTGAATGTTTATATTGCAACACGAATGATGTGATGTATTGTTTCCATATGCATTATATCTTGCTTCACGTTCGTCGTCTTTTCAACCAACTGATTATAGATCTATTATATGCAAGAGAATTATTACATTACCTAAATCTTTTCGTATGTGTTTGTATGCAAATAAACGAATTATACACACTATATGCAATATACAATTATGTGTATCTCCCTTTTTAGTATCTACCTTTCGGGTGATCGGAAACGTCCGCCCAATCCCTATCACATCTCCTATGCACCCGTGTCGACCCAGGGTTCCGAGATACAAAGCTTGTCTAGCGAGGCCCACACCGATGACACCATTTCCCGCACCGATAGCAGCTTGTGAGTTTTATCTATTGTATGCACCACACCCCCTTTTACCAGTCTAGTTAATTCTCTGTATAAAGACACATTCGAGCGGTTAATGTCCTCCTGTTATAGTATAAGGAAAATTTTTCGAATTAAAGGTACTGATGATCTATTTGATAGGTGTTTTTTTTTGGTTAAAAGTTGACAAAGGTGTAAAGTTTACTTTCAAATCCAACGGGAGGTGTATGTGATGGGGTTGTAACTTCACAAAATGATTCCCGCCTATTGGTTTTTTTTAACTTTCAAATATTTCGATAATTTCATTTTTTGTTATGGTTATGCTAAACATGTAACTAACAATGAGTTTGTTTGATGTCCCTCCACCATGAGACATATTCAGTGTTGCATATAAATTATATAGTCTTCATAATGCTTACTTTATGTAAGCGTATACATATAAACCAAGTTTTTGATAATCTATATATCATCAAAGACAACTTCAAAAAACGATATATCATTGATGCTGTGCTGAAATTTCCGTTAGCTATATATTATTTATGCTATTATAGTATACTGCAGTAAAACAGAAAACAGTTTTGCCCTCGAATTTAATCACAACTTATACTAAAAGATGTCTACTAGGAGATTGAAACTAAATCTGTTTGATTCGAAATTATTAATTATTCACTAGGCCATCACATCAATCGATTATTTCGTATATTTATATATATATATTCTATTTTTCATCAATCACTCACATGACCTTGAGCAGGTTATAGTTTTTCAGCACCAACAATTAAGTGTTTATTTCGCATGCGTGGCCTCCTCTGATTAATAATTCATGATCATGTTTAGCTTATACAAGAAACTCAGAACTTATTTGGCTTTCTGATCTGCCTCAATAACCCTTTCGACTGGCTTACCCTATACTATTTTATACCCCCCTCCGCGCGGCATAATATTAATGTGGGGTTAATTTTATTTCGGACATAAACCAGCACTGTCTTGTCAAACTACAACTTCTGAGGGACGCCATTCAATGTTCGTCGTGTTATGTCGCGTTGCCGTCGCTATCTTGACTAGTGCGAACGTGGATCAAGAGAATAAACAGTGTCTTGCTAGGAAAAAATCAATAATTTGGTTAATGTCAGTTGAGTACAAAGATAAACCCGGGGTTTTATTCCTTTGATGTCTGCCGCTTGGTTAATTGCGTAACTTTCTTTTAGCGGTATCATTGATTGATATCCGTTCGGTCACATTTTATTACCCTCTTAATGCTGTTTCAAGAATGTAAATATAGGGTTGAATTGCAATTAATATAAACCACTGTATATGTTACTTTTAGCTATGTCAAGGCACAAACATAGACAAAAATTGAATTATTTGTATAATAAATACATATATTTCACGATTTACTCAAATCATTCTATCTTTATATGCTACATATAGGTGAAGCGGCTATTTCTCTCGCTTATAAGGTGTATGTGTGCCCATTATCATAATCTCTTTCATGTCTAATTGTCCTGATGCCGCGAAAGTCCAACTAATTGAATTGATTAGCGAGTCTCTTTCATGTTACGTCGCTGACTAAGAGGTAACGTCCAACCAACACAGTTTCTGACGAGTATTTTTTAGTGTCTCTCTTTCCTACTCTTTCAGTATATATATATATACATTGTATAGTTATATATATAATTTGTATTATATATATAAACTGTTTGACTTCTGGTTTTTATTTGAAAACTTTGAAACAACTTTTTTCCATTTCAGAATATATGTGAATAAATTTAAATGCGAAAATAATGCTTTTATAATTACTGCCATGTATGTTTCGTCTTTAATACTTAAAGCAATGCATTTACAATTCAGCAAGTTGATCCTAAATATATATATATATTACTATTATTTATATATATCATTTACCACGGCCAACCTAACCCTCAGTCATCTTTTTATCTTATAATAATGCTTCTTTTCAATGCTTTCGAGGAGCAGTATTCCATTGAAAGAGGGACATCGGATGGGGATCATATTTTCCTAGAAGAATCACATTCACTCATCTCGCCTGGATGCACCCCTAACAATTAATGGCATACTTTGCATTTTCGTGCAGCATAATATTTAGAATTCATAATTCATATTAAATGGTAAGTTTTTAAAGCTTGTCAATTGAGTGTTAGCTGCCAAAAACCAGAAAAGACAACACTCTCTATATAGGCTTGTGGCTAACTTTTGTAAGTAACTATAGACGAGAGGGAATATTTGACCTCTGTCGTCTCTATGCATGCCTCATGCCTTCGTTCTCCCGATGATTCCCCAAATGCTTGCTTCTGTCAATTACTGGTTCGTGATTTTTTGGATTTTTTTGTCTCATCCGCATGGAATCCATCTATATGGTCTCATCTGAATAACTTTTTCATCCCTAAATACAGCGCGGGGTAACCGGCAGGAAACACATCTCTGGCCAGTGTATAAGGCCCATATATAATATAATGCTGAGAATTAATTTAGTCAACTCGAATTATACATCCGCATGATTTTGGCAATGAGCCATCACATGGCTGGACGAATTCTGAAGGGGGTTGGAAAGCCTTCTCGTCAGTGGGGACCGTGGAATTGACTGACCTTACACCTCTTCAGTCGGTCCCACTTGGCGTGTTTGTTGGTTACCAGTTGTCTCTCGACACGGAGAGTATATTTTTATATTAGTTCGTCTCAAGAGTAAAAGTTGGAGGATTGGCACTGGTCTGCTTTGCTGGTGTAGATCGGAGCTCACTTTTTTTGGGGGGTTTATAATGGCCGGGATATTTTTTGTTGCCAGATTCATCACCTTTTATTATACAACTTAGCCATGCATACTCTGCTGACTCTGGCTGTTTTGTTCTCAGCTTTCTACGCTCTAATTAAAATAAGTCAATTATGGAATTGAGTATGTTCATGGTCTCTCAGTCGATGGGATTTTACACATTGCATTTCTTTTCTTTCATCATAGTTTATCATGTATTATTTTCACTTGAGCCAACGCTAACTGTTTCTCGTAAAATAATAATAAATTGTTTGTTAAGTCATTTGAATTAACCTTTTCAATTTGTTTCCTCAGTTAAAATTATAACACAATTGTAAATTGTGATATCAAACATTTTTGTAGATATTTTTCTGTATTATACGAAGTACCTTGCATTTCGTATGACCCTTCATATAGTATTTTATTTTACATAAATTCAGCCGTAACAACTATTTCGTTAGTATCTATAATATTTATATAATATATAATGTCAATAATATGTCTTATTATAGTATGCTTTATATAATATAGTTTAGTTTAGTCATTTCGTAAAAGTTTTCTGTATATGGTTTTATTATTATTAATGTAGGCTATCTATAAAACAGGTATTAAACAGTGATATATCTTGTATTACTTTTTTCTATAATATATTTTCACAAAATGAGGTGGATAGTATCGAAGAGTTCTTTAGTATATAGCTCACTGTTTGCTTTCAACCTAAAACTAGGAAATCAGTGTCAGTTCTTATCGCTGAAGAGCTGGAAAACTGTCCATCAAGGCCAGTTTTACTTCATTCCATGTTTATTAAACATGGAATCCTATTTTTTCATCCTTGCTTATCTGATCCGTTAACAGTTTCATTGTTATCATGGTGTATGTTCTGTCATTACTCCATTTTTCAGCATC
>JAUZND010012487.1:0-28452 GCA_034780555.1 Coelogynopora nodosa | reverse complement strand
AGGTTATTCTCAAGCAGGGGAACGCGAACGGTAGCGTGAGTATTCGTCCACTATGACCAGGATGAACTTGTTCGACCCCGGCACCAACTCGTAAGTGGGACAGTTCATGGAAGTTAAAGCTAGGCGTACGTTAGTGTTCTTCCGGGTTCCTCCTAGGTCGAGGGTGACCTGGGAATGTTCTCTTAAAACATCCAGACCAATTATAATCAGCGGTGCAACAAGATCGGGTGATACCAGGAGGGGTCGACGGAATATGCGTTATCCATGATTTTGGCCGTAGCTTTGAGTTTCCGGAGATCTTGAAGGTAGGGTTATTAGCAAGTGTGACTGTTTTATTATAGTCGGATCGCTTTAGATTGTGTTCCTTGATGAAATCAAGAAAAACAAATGACAAGTCGGAGCCCGTATCGATAAGAGCTTCGCTGGGGTAGTCGTCGATGGAAGCTGGAACCAAACCTCGTCGGCTAGGATTGATGGTGGCGAGACCGCTTCGAGGACTGCATCGTCGTCGGAGGAAATCTCGGTAGTAATGGCGGCTGATTTTTTTCGCGCGTTGCTTGAAAGACAAGCTGATGCCCAATGGCCCTGTTTCCCACAGGATTTACAAATAGAGTTGCGGGCGAGACAAGTAGTTCATTTGTATCTGTCTTCAGATCCGCACCAGACACATGTGCCGAGCTGTCGCGGTGCTTTGTAGCGTCAGGTAGTCGCGTAGTTATGTCGTGGTGTAGTACGTTTGTCGTTTTGCGAAGTACAAGCAAATATTGTTTGCTTGTTGGAAGACGCGAGAAGTTTGGCGTCCTCGGTTGCTAATTCCATCGACGTCGCCGTCTTCAGAAGTTGGTCGAGTGAGCCATCTGTTGCCTCTATCTAACAAACGTTGTCGTATTGGCGTTGATAGGAGACCGGCTACAAGGAAGTCGGCGATAAGAAGGTCACGATGTTGTTCTGCGTTAACTGCTTCTGTGGAGCATTTTTTCGCAAGTTGTCGGAGTTCGGCTACGTATTCTTGGATCGCCTCAGAGGGTTGTTGCTTTCTCGAACGCAGTTGGTGCCTTGACATAATAGAGGAGGTTTGCTTTAAGTACTTCTTATTGAGACGGACGATGGCCTCGGCGAAATCCGTGCAGTCCTCTATAATGGGAAAAGTTTTAGCTCCGCATAAGACAAAGAGGACATCGAGTTTGTTATTGTCTGGGACTTCCGCCCTTTGTAGGTACATTTCTAGCATTCTCCTCAAGTAGTTGTTATCCTCCTAGGAGGGATCTTCTGGTAGTATTTTTTGGAATATTTTTGCGTCCATTTTCCTGGCCGAAAAGAGTCTTTTAAGTGAATAAAATTGTTATAACCTAAGTTAGAACAAGTTAAGAAAATTAGTTTAAAGTAGGCTTATTCACTTAAAACAACGATGCAGTTATAAAGAGAGAACAGATGATCAGTTTAATATATATAAGACAGAGAGATAAGCATAGTAATACGTTGTACTAATAAAATTAACCGCTGAACTGTAATCAAGTAAAGTATCGATTAATTAAGAGAGCTGAATAATATACCACACAAGTCATATCGTGAGAAACCGCGGGAGATAGGAAGTCTGATTGGGACCATAAGTCTAATTGTGCCCCATAGTCTGCGACGGCTGAGATTTCTGCATAAATGTTAGTTGATCTAGTGCGTTGTGGTTTTTCCATTGATATATTGATGGAGAACATTCGGTGGGAACGAAGTCGAGCACGTTTCCATTCACGAGCAGTAAAGATGTGATAATCCAGATTGACTGCATTAGTAATGCCACGTTGACGATTAGGTGATTGATCATGAATGCTTGAAGAGCTGACATCTGGGAAATTAGATTAGTTTTCACATTCTGGATGGGGCCTGAGATGCCATTGCTGCTATTGGTGATCGCTTCATACTATGAGGAGTCCTGTAACCTTCGGAGTAGACCTGATGAGGTTTCGTGTTCCACCCATGGGAATAACCCTTACTAAAAATGTGATATTTACTTTTACAAACAATCTGGGCATAATGCTTGCTTTGATCGATCTTTAGTTGAAGGGATGGCGCTGTTACTTTGTGGAATTGCAGTCTTTTGACGCCTGAAGGATGTTAATGCAGATAAGGTTGATGATGGAAGGGCATTACGGTCCATAATTTATTTATTTTAAATGAGAGCAATGACTTTAATAACAGGCGTCTGAAGAATGTTAGCCATACCAATCACATCGCAAATGACAAAGTCTGTATAGTCTACATTATTGCCACAATTGCATTAAGTATGAGAAGGCACATGTTTCAGCTTTCCTACGAACTCTCGCAGCAAAAGCTGTAAAAAATTCGTCCGTTGTTGGTTGACTTGGAGAAGTTTTGTGCGCTAAACACCAATTGCAACTGGAATGACAGCTAGCGATCTCATTGCTTTAATTAGTTTTTTTAGAATGTGTGATACAGTATTGGGGTCAGATTTCAATAGGCTGTCACCAAATGTGACTCCACCACACTGGAAGAGTTGTGAGGGTGCTAATATGTCGTCAATGCCGTAACCAATGCGGAAAATCTCTCACCGTCGAACAAAGATGTTCCATTCTTCAGTTGATATTTCACTATCGACCTGAGGCCGGTCTAATTTCGGTCCGGGGACATGTGATGAAACAGCATTTGGTGGCTTTTGTTGATGTGCGAACGTGTGGTTGCTGAGTACAGCGATGGCAAGGACCTCAGAAATATCCTCTGGGGGGACAGAGCAGGATACGTCAGATGACCATGATAGTTGAGCGATTTAATATTATTGAATGAAATTTGGTTTGTTCAGAAAGAAACTCTTTTTTGAGGATTATGTTATTATGTTTATTCCAACAATAAAGAAAATAAATCTGGAAAATAAAATAGACATAAACGTCAATAAAGTAATAGAACATACATATTTGTAATGTGTATAATTAAGCATAAATGTCAAACAGCATTATAGTATATAATAATGGATATCGTATAGAATATATGCAAGAACAGCATTTATATAGAAATGATTAATAGATAGAAAATGCATGCAACATATACTGTACAGTAATAATGTAGTAATTACTGATCATATGTAGTAAGATAATGATGATGTAATAATACTAATAAAATGTAAAAGTAATATATATAATGTCAATGTCATATAATGTTACACTTTAATATTAATCTTACATTTTCATTATATTCCATCAAGCTGTCAGTCAGCCGCATCTATGCTCATTTCTATACATTTTACATATTTACACTACATTGGCTCAATTTTCTTATTTGCAGTGTTTATCCTACATACATAATAATATGTGGTTATATTGATCATGTACGTACATGCCGTTTACATTAGTTATACATCTGGTGTTTATCAACTCATTTTTATCATTCTTGTTCGTATGTGTATCACCTAATCTTACAAATTAGTTACTAAATACTTTCGGTTTTATAATAAGAATCCAATTTAACTATAATTTCACAATATGCAATCTTTGTATTCAGCCTTTACTGACATTAAAGACTCAGCTGGGGAGATAGAGGATATTATAACATTAATGTACATTAATGTATTACTGTTTTCATTAATATATATTCTTATATGTTGTATCTGTTCACCTATTATTCATGCTATGTTCTTGTGATTTCTTGCAGATAGTTATTTATAAATAATTTGAAAAAAGTTTGATACTTATTTAGTAAATTTTTATTGTATGTCTTAAATAAACTATAATATGAAGATTACGTTTTTGAAATATATATAATTTTTTTTCAATTTAAGTTATCATTATATAGTACTTAAGTTAACTATACAAATTTGGTTTCCTTACATAAGAAAATCTTTATATTGTATTTTATAAATATTACAAATAATATTACATAAAACAATGGGAATGCATCTAATGTACGTGCTCAACTATAGTACATAATTAAAATTTTAACCTCTTCATCCCCAACCGTCACGCTACATCACGTAACACGAAGCATCCCCTCACTCCTTCTTGCGCAACGTAAAGTCTAAATGTCAATGAATGGCATACTTACGAAGACTTTAAAAAGGCTAATTTATTTAATATAAGAACGATATGGGTAAAGTTTTTATAATTGTATGTGTCAAATTAAGCTAAATACCAACATTAACCGTTTTTGAAAAAAACAATTACTTTTTATTAGGCATCATTATTATTGTTTGGAGTGGGGCTTAACAAATAAAAAAATTTGCGACCTTGCTTCAAAAATATTTGGATTCACTGGGGATTACTGACTAATATTAGAATTTGATAAAATTTTAAATCAAATATAATGAAAAGATACCAACGCTTAGTTAAATGTCGGTATTGTTTATGTGTACTTACTTCCTTGCGTTGCTGGTTGTTGGCAGTTTGTAGAATCAGTTTTATTAGTTTCATGTGTATTATTTTTTTAAGTGATATTATTCCTGAAAAGTATCTGAAATTGTTTCCTAACATTTTAAAAAACAAACACATGAGGTAAATTTTTGTTTGACATCGTTAATATATAACCTATTTGACTTTATTATGCGATTTGGATTCATAATGCTATTTCATCTCATCATATAATGAAATCAAAATGGATTCTATTATATGTTTAAAAATTTATTTATAAAATCTGATTGATTTATGAAATAATTTTTCTTTATAATAATATATTTGCAAGTATAGAACGTATAGAAATGACCAGGTGGGCCTTTACAATTTAGAAAATCTTCTAAAAATAATCTTACGAAAATATTTATGTTTATCAGAACAACATTAATCATATACTCATACTAAACAGGGCGCACCCAGAAATTTTTTTGAAGGTATTTTTTGTATAGTATTCACCCTTTGATTTATCTAGTATGTAGTGCCAGTGGGTGGGGGCCCTTTGATTAATCTAGTGTGTGGGGCCCTTTTAGTGGGGTGTGTTCAGTGCTAAAACTAAAAGACCCACTTTGAAAAAAACACCTTTGTCTTCAGAAGCTATAAGGGTCCCTCCCCATAGGCATAATTTAGAGGGCCCTCTGAAAATTTCAGGGGGGGTACATACCCCTGTACCCCCCCCTCTGGGTGCACCACTGCTAAATCTCCAATTTTGGATTATTCTATTACTGAATCTCTGATAATATTGTCTTTATATCTTGAGTATAACCTTTAAATCTTTAGTTAAAACTTTAATTAAACCTTAATTAAACTTTAAACCTATAATACTTTACCCTCACAAAAAGAATCAACTTAGTCTTGAAAAATTAATGTTATGTCTTATTAATGTATTAAACCTTTTTTCTGTATTCATCTCCTGATTTGGCACCATATTCTTACTAAAGAACTATGCTACCTACACTCTACAGAGACAAAACATGTAAATAAATCCCTTAAAAGTCTATGCTTCCCTCTTATGCCAGGATTTAGATTAGGAAGATAATAGTCTCTCCACCTTTTTAAAAATTAATTATTGATTTGAGTTATGATGTCATAAGTGTCTAAACGTCTTGTTTCCTATATAAAAAGGCATGCACCACATTCATCCCATTTGATATGTCAAAATGAAGTCACATGTCATGACATCATAACTCATTGACATTAATAAGGAATTAATATTGCAGTGTCTAGAGAACAACCATGCAGTTCCCCAGTATATCAGACTAGAGAACTGCCATATTATTATTCTTTTTATATATTTTATTAAAAAAATTTATAATATATTACTGATTTGAACCTCTGTCTCTGAAGTCTAGAATAATGATATTAAATTAAACCACCTGGCACTGCTTGATAAAATGAACTTTTTGAGTGGGTTTACTAGCCCACAAAGATGCATGCATGGTTGTTCTATGTTATTACCTGGTGGTTATCTAGCCTACTGCATTAAATTACTGCCTGGCAGTTATCTAAAAAGAGCGTTTAATTAAATAATAATCAGAAAAATATCATCTTAGAATTTTGACATCAAATTTTTAGAATCATATTTTTATTAAAAATATATTAAACTACTCAAACAGTGCTTGATTTTATTAAAATTTTAATGTAAACAATTTTATGTTAATTATTAATTTTGCCTGAAAAAACAATTGTTATAATATCAGTTTTGCCATGGCACAAGCTGCAATATATATCACAATGCAATATTTTGACTTGACCCTGCAAAATGCAATATTATCAGCAGTCCCTGCAAAAAATATTTTTTTAAATTTCATATAAAATTTTTAAAACATATTACACAGACTATTAAGAGAGTTACTTCAGTGGAGTATTATAATATATTTCTTAAAGGACTCTGTTTCAGCTTATAACCAACAATATGATTGGCTCAATATGGCAGCACAATCAGTTTACTAATGTTAAAAGTTTATGGGCCTGGACTTAATTGTACAACCTTCTGGACTGAAGGCACAGACAATACCACCAAACTGCACATGTCATTTGAAAGATGACCTTTGATAGGGTGTGGTGTCTTTGGCTTTGCCTTCAGTCCAAAAGGTAGGGTGATCGGGCTGTTAGTTATAAGCTGAAATAGCATTCTTCAATTATGACATTATTAAAAAATACTCTGCTGAGGTAACCATATTTAATGGTCTACTTTTATTCCATGGTAAGCCCAATGAACCAGAATTAGTTCATTTGGTAGGCCACATATGTACTATATTTAATTAGACATTATTGAAAAGGCTGGAAGCAGAGGTGGCCCTGCAAAAGGCCATTTGCAACCTGACAGCAGCTGTGGACAATAAGACTGGTTGCTGAAGAGAAATCTGCCTTCCTTGACAAAACTAATAGAATTATATCTGGTTTTAACTATATAACCATATATATTATCTATTTGTAAAAATACATTATTCATTATATTCAATAAGTTATTTTAAAGTGGTATCAGGTAAAAATGTATACCCAAGTTTGTATTTTATGTACTGTTTGGAGATATTGATATCTTTCATTATAATAAGTGAGTTTTTTGATAAATGACAAAATCTTTAATTCATGAAAATGTATAAGATTTATATGTTGAAGGTCAGCATTCTACAGTCTTTCTGTTACCAATTGTGGCACAAAGTTATAGCCATGCACTCACCACACATGACTCAAAGTGACATAGCAGAATCTATTTTTCTGTAATATAATTAAATTTAAATATTTTTATTTTCCCTAATTAGAAGCGGGTTTTAAATAATTGAAAATATTTTTTAAAATTAATTAGATTTCATGGATTTTTATAAAATTTAAAGCTAGGTTTCAAATATTTTAAATTAAAAAAGTATTTATTAAATTTATATTTCAATTACAATATTGTATATTCAATTGTTTGCAGAATTGTAAATATTCAAAATTCATGCTATTGAAATATATTAGTTGTACTCCTTGACTTGTGCTCCATTAGTATTATATATGATTACTAACATATCTTCATAATATATATAGCCAAATAAATCTGGGCTTGCCCTAATTTTTTTATTATAATGATATTTTTCATTAAAAAAGGTTGTACCATTTAAACATGTTAGATACAATTTTATTATCTGAATGTAGTGCTGTCACCTGTGGCCATATTCTCGAAAGTGGATAAGGATAGGCTTGGTAGCAGGATAGGTTATCCCTTATCCATGGCTCACAGTGTGACTGATCTGCACTTATTACTTCTCCAACATTGGCTCACTGTGAGCCATGGATAAGGATAAGGAATCCCCCTAAAAACAAAGTTATTTCCATCAATTTGTCTTTAAGCCAATCAGAAGAGATGTCACCGTGTCAAAGTTAATAATGTTATAAAATATATATTCATGGTACATAATATTTAAGGTACCTACAACTTTATAAGCATACAGTTATTTATTATATATTCTTATTAATCTTTCATTATTTAATAACCAAATGAATACAATGTCCTAAATGATAGCATCTAAATTACAACATTTATCCACAAATTTAAAATAATAAAGAAAATAATAGATCATGACATCCTAAGAGCATTGATAGGCTACTAATAAGAAGAAATGTCAAACTTGGAAAGATATAAAAGAAAATGTAAATACCATTTGCATTTATCCCCGGTTTATTAAGTAACTTAGAATATATTTCAATATTTCATCTCATGCAAATAGCAAGCACTCTACTTTTAAGTGTTCTTCTACAGCAATCTAGTAGTCCGCAATACTATTAAAATAATACTTTGTTTTAAAATTCTAGAAATATTAATAGATTCTTAGAACTGTAAATGAATAAGCTTATAATACAGTTAATGAAAATAATTATTTTAACCTTAAAATATTGGTTTCTATAATGTTAACAATAGTATTATAACTTATATCTTCAAGTCTCACTATAGCTATGTTTTATTTTTCTTCTTTGTGTCATCCTGTTCTGTGTTTAATTGTAAGGTGAGCTAGCCCCAAAGCAGGATAAGGGTTGGCCTTATCTACTTCTTAGCTATTGGTAGGTTATCCAGTTTCGAGAATACAGACACTGGTGATTCTCCTGCCAGTAATTTATAATATCAATTGATATATGAATGTATGTTTCAATTGACAGCTTCATTGCTTCATTCATATGTAATTCTATAAATGAACACATTCCTGACCTTTATATATTTATTATGATGAATTTTTCGTATTTTTAGTTATCAAGATGGACATAGATCAGGAAAAATTGGATCAGATAGATCGCTTATATGCATCTGATGAAGATAAGAAAGACAGAAAGGGAAAGAAGAAGGGGGGCAAGAAAGTAGTTGATAAAAATGGTGGTGAGTTAACTGATATAACTACTTTAAAATATATTTTTATTATTTTTGCAGATATAAATGTATATATAAATATTTTTTGCGGCTTGTTCATTAGTAAAATTTAAAGTTGTGATATGAAAATATATAGTTCTCTAAATAAGCTTTTTTACACAACCATTTCTGTTAAAATTGAAATATTCACTAAATGTGCTTAATTAATTATTTGGATCAGATATAATTTATGCTTTTCATAATCCAGCATATAATAATGATGCATACCTTTTATTTTATTACTATTTCAAAAAATTAAATGTTGCTATCATTTTTTAATTTAAAAACTTTTATTTATTATAACATTTTGTGTAATATATCTGATTTTTAATTAACGGGGTTTTGTGAATGTGCATGTTGCACAGACATTGAGTTCAGTTGTACTACATATTTTTTAAAACAAAATGCAATATACTACATACCTACAGGTAACAAATGAAATGCAGTAAATTATGCACAAAAGATCGAAATTATGAAACTCTATATAGTATTTTTAAAATATATAATGTGTCCATATTATTAGGATTTGCAAATTATACCTTTATATGAACTAGTTGGTAAAAAATTACTTTTTTACCATTTACATTATATTTCATTCACATATAATCATCTTGTATACATTGTGTGGATTTTATTAGATAGAAGTTTTTACATACTTCACATTATAATGTTAAGATTTATAGAATGATTTCAATGAATGAAAACAAAGTTATTTATATTAGGGTTGTCATCTTTTGGGTTGGCAGACAATCCTTTAGCTCTATACATTATCCTGGAGATTTTCTAAAATTTAAGGTGGATATAGTTCTGTAGATGTTTTGTAATATGTACACCTGTGTAATTTATTAACTGGTATATAGTGACATAAAAAGAAATAGTGATTTTTTCTTCTTCTAATATTCTAAGAAGGATACTGAACTTTTTGCTTCTTATTATTGTGTGTAGAGACTTATATTTCCGAAACACTGAAAACTGTTTTTATATGGTACTATTGACTTAGAATATTTGAGTGAATTTTTATTTGTCCTATGTTTCATAATAAAATAATTTTTTGTTAAATAGCCACGATTGAACCCCCAAATAAATCCGATGAAGCTAGTACAGAACAGACGGATTCGGGCAAAAAGAAGAAGGAGGCATTATTTGACGTAGAAGCTGATGGTGAGTTTTTGTTGCCTTTTATACGTTAATTATTGTTTTTCATGTATATTTATATTATTATTTTAAATATGTATTTATATATATATATATTCTCTATTTATGCGTATGTTTTAGTAATATCAGTTGACTTTTATCTAATAAAATCATTAACTATTAACGTGACATAAAATGTATAGATGATTTTATTTATGGGTAGTATATCATTATAACTGGGAATCAATTATTGTTTTCTGTGTAACAATGATGTTAATATATAAATTGATGATAGTGGCTTTAATACATGTTAATGGCTTGTTGGCATCAAGAAACAAATGAGTCGTATCGTTCCTCTTTTGTTGAACACTAAGTAAGTATGTAAGTGTTTCTAAAATTAGTTGTATATGTATGAAATAAAATAATCATACTTTTTTAACGTAGTGCATATTTATTTACATCTTAGTAATACTAATTTGTTTTAAATATAGAGAACTGTTGTCGAATGCTTTAATAATATTTCTAAGGAATTTCTCAGCAAGATGTGAGTCAGCGAATGTCAATAACAAAACCATCGTATGCACAGTGTAATATTTTAAAAAAATGCTGATATTACTGAAATATCTTTATTTCATTTCGCATTGTATAAACAACTACATTTTGCTAGGGTTGGTTATACATGTCTTACTTTCATTCTTTTTCACTGGTTAGGGTAGGTTTGTGACTTCTAATTGTAACATATAAACCAGTACCATCTGTTCGGCTGTCGTGAAGGGTATATCTATTGTGCAAATGCAAAATATATTATGATAAATAGGCACTTTCTAAAATGACTTTTATTCATCTTTTCAGTTCAGGTGGATCCCTAAAAATTGTATTTAATTATATTTTTTAATAAGCATTACCTTTTTATTAAATGAAGTTCTCTTTTTCATTAATCTAAACTATAATAATGTAGGTATAATTTTGTTATAAATTTATAGGTATATTATCTATTACTGCTATCTATCCATATCCTATATTTGTTATTTATGCAAACCTAATTTAATTGTGTGTAATTAGATTTAATATATGACCTGATTTTCTTGCTCTAAATATTATTTGAACCCTAAACTTTTTTGATCAACTTTTTCGTAATTGAGCTAAATCAACGTAATATACCAATTTTTATAAAAAAACAAGAAGTTTCTGTGTATATTATAGTATAATGCCATACATAAGGTTTATATATATTCCGTATTGTCACAAGCTGTGATATACATCGCACTGAGATATTTGAACTCAATTATGTGATATGGCCAGCAATATGCGATATTTTTTAATTAGCTATTTTTATATACAAAATTTATATGTTTGTCTAGTAATCCCCTCCTGTGAAAGCATTTGGATAAAAATATAGTATACCAAAAATGTTTCAGGTTAGGCGCTATTACGTTTTTATTTGCTATTATTATACTATATTAGAGCAAGGGTACATCGATCTGCAGTGATTTTTTACTATGCTTCTTGCAAAGTTTGATTCAATTCAATAGTCCAAAGCACCACTGGCCTATAATTTACAATTTGAGCAGCTATTAATTTTTGTGAGCAACTTCGCCACCTATCTACCAAAAAATCTCCCTGTCGAATTGAATATAGATTACTACTAGAACTTGTAATGAATTAGTTAAGTGTAAACATTCGGTATATTATATATTTATTGCTTTGTTCACATCAAAGGATTTTTTAATTTGTGATACGTTATATCTTTAAAAAAAATATAACTCGAATATTGTTATTCACTACCTATTAAATTTACTTGACACTACTATTGACACACTCAGCCGTTTTTATTCAGTGTTAATTTGAAGCATTAAATTATGTTGTTACACTATTCTTTTCTACTGTGTGAGATTGACACGTTCGATTAAATAAATCTTATTTAAGATAAATTTTAATTAACCTATTATATGTAGGTATACTTTAATCATTTAAAAGGCTAGCTTTGATATTGATGATTAATTATATGTATTCTGAATTCTCTTTAAGGAGTCGATTTGATAATAAATGAAAGCAAATATGATGAATTGGACGCAATGTATTCCGATGAAGATGAGAAAAAACCAAAAAAGTCAAAGAAAAAGAAAACAAAGACCACTATACCAGCAGAACTTCCGGACACATTAGAAACCACTGATAACGGGCAAGCTTCAGAACCAACAGTTAAAACAGCCGCTCAAAAGAAAAAAGAAAAAAAAGAGCGCGAGAAACAAAAACGTCTTGAAGAAAAATCTAAACAACGTGAAGCGGATATTAAGGAGTTGACTCCTTCAGTGGCTTCCGAACATGTTAAAGTAGACGAAGCAGCCTCTGGACCACCCGTTGATGATACATCAATGGGAGCTTCAGGAACAACCGCAGGAACTGGTGATGGAAAAAAGAAAAAGAAAAAATCACAAAAAGAAGAAGTAAAAAAAGAGGATCCTAAAGAAAAAGCACGATTAAAGCGTGTTGCAATGATGAAAGAAAGCTTAGCAAAGTTAAAGGAAGAAGAAGAACGAATACAACGAGAAGAAGATGAAGCGGAAAGAAAAAGAGAGGAATTTCTCCGTGAAAAAGAAGAACGCGAACGTATAGACAAAGAACGTCGTGACAAAAAGAAGATCAAAGCTAAAGAACGTATGCTTCGTTTAAAGGAGGAAGGGAAGCTGTTAACCGATAAACAAAAGCAAGATAGACGCCGGATACAAGAATTAATAGAAGCTCGTGGTTTAGATATTGAGACAGGAGATGCAGCAGAAGAAAAAAAGAAGAAACCGCGATATGAAAAACTAAAGCGTAAGGGTCAACATTTGGTAAAACAAACATCAGAGGAAGAAGCTGCTGATGAAAATAATAAAGAACCTAGTCCGGATGACGGAGAAGCTGCAGTAACACCTGACAAAGCCGAAAGTAGTGAAGCGGAAGATTGGGAACAATTGGCCGATGACTGGGAACATCAGGCTGAAGAGCTAGAAAAAGAACCTCTTAAACTTGTTACTAAAGAAGTTTCCAAAGTTCATGTTCGCGTCAGTGAACAGAACACGTTTTCTGATGAAGAAGAAGAAAGTGAGGAAGATGACGATGAAGAGGAATCGGAGTCAGAAGAAAGTGAGGAAAGTGAAGAGGAGGTTGATCCACTAGAAAATGGAAAAGAACGTCTCCGAGTAAGTGTTTACTCCTCTTCAGAATATTTTATAGTTTTATTGAATAGGCCTATCTGCTTAATTTGTAATATTTAAGTCTACTATTTACTTTATTTGTTCTTATTTCATATACAATTATATCCTATTATTTTCATTTGGTATTGTTTTCGTTTGTTTTTAATGGGCTTTCTATAATTTTGTCTAATAAACAATATTATTTATATCTTTTGTATTTTGTCTTGTTTTTTTTAAGATTTTTCATGAAAAATGTGAAGCTGAACGTACTGAAGATAATTTGAGAGCACCAGTAGTATGTGTTTTGGGTCATGTCGACACTGGAAAGACTAAAATTTTAGATAAACTCCGCAGAACTAATGTTCAAGACGGTGAAGCTGGGGGCATTACTCAACAAATTGGAGCAACAAATGTACCTGCGGAGAATATACGAGAAGCTACACGAATGTGTCAATCTTTTCAAGATAAAAAGTTAAAACTTCCTGGTTTACTTATTATTGATACCCCAGGCCACGAATCTTTTAGGTATGAATAATTATGGCTCATTTTTGTCGATCGTCATATTAAATTTTGTGAAACCGTTTTTAACTTATAATTCAAAATACAATTGGAAGATATAGATTTCGTGAATTATTTTGCTGTGACTTTCATGCTAAATTATGTCTAGTAAAACAAAATAATCTGTAGTGTACGCTATAATACGCATATTTAATGTTAATATAAAAAAACCGTAAAAAATAATCTGAGAATATAAGCTAATATAGATATTTTATTTCGAATGAAAACGTAATATGGTACATTATAAATAGTTAATTCATATGGTACAATGCAAATACTATATTTAATCCTTATACGTATTACAAATGGCTGGTACTACTTTAATATTACATATGTGTTTTATATTTAGAAGGTTATACCAATACGAGTAAAAGAGTCATGGCATCAGAAGGTTCCTGTAAAGTAAAAGCTGCAGTTATCATATGAAAATTCAAAAATAATAATTTCAGTACACAGCCGAATATTTTTTAAACAGTGAAAATAGTTAGGATATTTAATAATAATTATGGGTTTTATATAAATATGCAATCAGTTACTTGTTAAGAAGAAAAAGGAACGAAAAAATTATTATGTTTACAGCTGGATTATTTTCTGTTAACATTTTTCTCGAATAGGGTAAGACTATATAGTATTAGGAAATTAATTTATAATATGCTCAAGTTTATGAAATTATATGTTTTACAATGTCATCGTAGTTAAACTTCAAGTGTAATTTTTGCATTAGCATCGTATGGTGTAATCCGGTTGATGTGACAATCTAGTTTTAAGTGCTTAATGTAACTTGAACTATTTAATAAAGTAATTTTTATTCCATCCTTTAATTTTACATAAAGTCGATTAATTATTTTTAATGAATTATGTTTATTGCTACCGAGCCGCACATCACTGTTGGTTATTTGTAATACCATTTCTGTTTCGTTTGTTTAGCAATCTTCGTTCTAGAGGTTCTTCACTTTGTGACCTGGCTATTCTCGTAGTAGACATTATGCACAGTCTCGAACCTCAGACTATAGAATCTATCAAACTTTTGTTGGAGAGAAAAACTCCCTTTGTAGTGGCTCTCAACAAGATTGATCGTTTATATCAATGGAAATCCAGCCCTAAGACCGACGTAAAGGAAACACTTAAAATGCAGAGAAAAGAAACTTACCAGGAATTTGATGATAGAGTAAAGCATGTAAGTTAATATTTTATGAATTATGTATCTCTAATTAATAATGGTTATGATTTACATCATTGATTGTATACATTTTTATTTTCCAGATTGTTGCAGACTTTGCAATGCAAGAATTGAACGTAAAATTATTTTATGAAAATCCAGATCCCAATGAGTACATATCGATGGTGCCTACTTCAGCACATTCTGGAGATGGTATGGGCGATTTATTGTCTTATCTTTGTGAATTTGCTGAGCTCTTTCTCTCCAAGCGTTTATCATTTTCGGCAGAACTTCAAGCTACAACTATGGAGGTATGTTTAAAACAGTGGTTCAGCCTTTTAAAAGCAGCCAGGGCCAAATATGGAGGCAGTGTTGTATTAGAGTCGAACTGACATAAACTTTCCAATATTTCTGAAAATGCTTCAGAATTTAAAAAATACATTGTTTTGATCAATGATGCCGCATGCGGCTTGGAATATCGAAAAAGTTTATAAATTATTTTTTCGTAAATTTATTACTTCATATATTTTAAGTTTGTAATGTTATGTAAAGCATTACAGATTTCAATCAAAGAATATAGTGATATTTTATGACTTTATCTGAAAAGTGTACTTTTTTCAGAATAAATGCATTTGTTCACTGTTTTTAATATAAAAATTAATATGTGTTTTTACGAATACTTTTACAATAATATAGATAATATATTTATGTGCTTGGTAAGTTAGAAAAAATATGCAGAGGGTCAGCATTCTAGTCTCGCTGACACCAATTGCGGTAGGTACAAAGTGAAGTGATGCACAACTCGAAGTGACATGATGGTATAATCTATTTTTCTGTATAAATTTCCTAAATGTTTGACTAAATGAATGCATATAAAATTTGAACCAAGGGTGTACATGTTTTGTATATTTTTATAAAGTATGTGTTGGTAGCTCATATTTCTAGAAATGCTTAGATGCATTATGTTGGAATTGATATTGTTCATAATTTTTAATTATTTTCTTTGTTTTTAAGGTAAAAGAAATACATGGTCTTGGCACTACGATTGATGTGATTCTTGTTAATGGTACTCTCCGCGAGGGTCAAACTATCGTCGTGGCGGGACAGGAAGGTCCTATTGTAACCCAGATTCGTGGTTTATTGATGCCTGCACCAATGAAAGAGCTACGCGTAAAAAACTCATACGATCGATGTAAAATGCTTAAAGGAGCTCAGGGTGTAAAAATTATTGCTAAGGACCTTGAAAAAGCACTGGCCGGTCTTCCACTTTATGCCAGCAATCATCCGAATGAAATTCTCCATTTCAAGGTAAATATGTGTATTTAGTGCTAAAATTCTGGTTATTGTTGTCTTTCCCTGGGTAATAAATTAATTCGGAATATGTCTTTTTAACAAATGATTATTATTTTGAATGTGACTGGTGTAAAAACTTTTTTATCTACTATTATAAAAACTGATTAAATATAAATTAATAGAAACTAATAATACCGGACATGTTCGACGTTATAGTCATTATTATAAATTCTGGTTTTATTGACGGAAGAGACACTGGGCACCACATTATAATGTATTTCTGTAAATGTTTCAGAATTTATTATATATATTCAAAGGACTGACTGTAATTATTATAATAATTATAATAAACTGAAGACATGTAGATACATTTTTTACGTATGTATATTTATACAAGTTATGAAGCCTTGTATGTGAGTGCCATAGTTAATATGGCATTGATAGTATTAGTTAAATCAATTACATTTATTAATACGTCGTTTTAGCTAAAACTGTTACCCTGTCTTCATCGCAATTTTTACTGTGCTTGTCTTGTTCCATATTCATTTACAGTGATATTTTTTTAACATTAAATTTATCGATTTTTGTGAATATTTTACTCGTTTTCTAGCTAGTTTAATTAGTCAATATATTTGTCATCATATAGTGAGTTATTAGTGCTGAATGTGTATTATTACTCATAATGATCCATAGTCTGTAGACATTATTGGGGTTCGAATCGACTGCGGTGTGTATGTCTGAAATTGGCAAGTTATGTCCCTGTTTTTGCGGATTTTTTTTACGTTGTACATATCAAGAATCTGACAAATTAATTTGTTACTTTTATAGGGGGGGGGCTTTGGCCCCGTGCCCCACGTTTTCACTATATATGCCAGTAATTATTATAGAAATGTTTATACACTAAAAGGAAACTTATCATCATGTCCGGCCGCTCCCTTTAGGTCTTTATTTTTTATTTCAAATTCAGGTCCTGGATTGGCAACATTATAAAGAGTTATTGGTTCACATATTTTATATTAAACTAAATAATATTTTTGACCATTTTACATTTTAATAACTGTAAGGAACCTGTGATTGAATGTTTATATTAAAAGTTTGATTTGCACCAATTGAAATAAAAAACTCTATAGTGTAGGATATACAATGTAATTTACCACAACTAAAGTCATTAACATTAAAGTAAATACTACATTTTATATATTTAGTATAGAATATTCGTTCATAATTTTCTTTTAATGCTCATTCACATGCTTGTATGATATATCTCGTTTTCAGACAGAATTAAGTAAAGGCTTGGCGAAGATTCTTAAGGGAATTGCAGTTACGGATCACGGTGTTTATGTCCAAGCTAGCACTCTTGGTTCTCTGGAAGCTTTGCTCATTTTTCTACGTTCTCAAAAAATACCGGTATTTCTATTATTTTCTTGTTTAATTTAGGTTGTTATCAATTTTATAAAAGCTCTTTAATAAATGTCAGTGTGCAAAATTTTACAAATATATTGATAATATAATGATGCAACAAAAAAAGTACTTGCCACTTTTAAATATTAAGAAAAAATATTAGCACTTGAAGGTGGAGACTTGTTTTCAAAATATGGTGTATAAACAAAATAATTTGTGTATGAAACAATGTGTTCAGCAGTTCAAACAACCTCTTGTTTGGATAAATAAAGTCTGGTTTAATTTGATGGTAGTACAAAAAAAGTATTGTGGGCTCATTTCTGTTCAGTTCAATTTCGCACTTTTGTTTAATTAATTAATAATACATATTGACAAATGTTTCTGGTGGTTTGTTGTCAACGTCAATTTATGTAATATAAAAATTAATAACAAAACAGTACTATTGGTTATCTAACATTAATGTATAATCTACTGTAATACAGATCTATTGTATGATAGTGGAATTAAAAGCAACTTTAAATGCGAATTACAAATCACAATAGTATTGCGTAAGTAAGGTAATTTTATCCTCAACGATCCACTTAAAACTGTTCTAGTGTTGATAATTTTATCTGCCTTTTCCGCAGTCCATGCATTTCTCCAGACAACTATGGGTTTACTTTCTTTCTTTTGGTGTGAATATCGACAGGTTTTTCCTATCATGTCAGTTTATCCAGTAGTCTATTTTTCCTGATGTTAAATTGCATATTTTCGCATATTTCGCTCCTAAGGAAGCTGATAGGTTACGGTTTGCTAGGATGTTTGGAATTTTTGTACTATTAAAAGGGTTTTTCTATGGGTTCGAAGGGTTTAAAATGTTAACATCCCACGTGCATTGCTGCAATCTACTGCTGCAGCCAAGTCTCGACTGCAACTGATGAATAGAAGCAACTTATGCTTCAATCTGTCTCAGATAACATTTAGAAATGGCTCAATAATCATGTCAAATTTTTATAAAATTATTTCTATGGTAAGATTCAGTAATTCAAATATTCCCTGATTCAGTACTTTTTTTTATTAAGTAATAACTCTTGATTCAACGAAGTTCTCATTTTATTTAAAATATTGTATCTAACCTAAAAGTATTTTGGCATACAATATAAGAGTTATGTATATTTGAATAATTGACAGTATAAAAAATCATGATAAGATTTTTTTAAATAGTAAAATTAGCGTATGTGTTGATAAAAATATATAGTCATACATTCTAGCAGATCTAATAATGGCATTGCGCTGTGGGGAGTTCGTATAAAACATGATCCTGATTGTGTATAATTTAGTTGAATAATAAATTAATTATATGGCCCATTATTTTGCTAGTAAATTGTAATTGACTATCGCAATATTTCCATTTCATTTGAGGGTTAATATTCTATGGCATTTCTAGCATAGAAGGAAAATAATAGTTACAACGTTCACGATGAAAGTCCTTTATCTTTTATAGACTATTATATTAGTAATTTAAATAGAAAGTTCATAATGGTAATTCAAATATATATATTAGAATATTCTTATTTTTCGAAAACAACTTGCAATAATTTTTCAATAAATTCACCGTACAAATAATAATAATATGTTTTATATAAAACTTACTTAATTTCATAATATTTGTTCACAATATGTCACTCAACTTATTCCCTTTTTCTATTCTGTAACTAACAAATACGGAACTTCCTAATTCCAATATAGATTTAGATGCATGAACACTTGAACTCGTTGATACCCAGTTAATATTCCTTTGGCATCTATTGTCACAGACAACAAGTATTTGTATCTTGACTCCTTTAATGCGACGATATATGAATTAAAAGATGCCTTTATTTGGCAATTTTTGAGTCAGTTTCAAATATGAAACAGTAGCACAATATGTTAATGAAAATGAAGACGAAACTTATTAGTTAAATTTAAAATTAACATTCACTTTGAAAAAATTATATTATACTAACTAAAACAACACAGATGAAGTCGGTTATGCAGATATGACGTTTTACCTTGGCGTGTTTACCTTTTTTGTAGTCATGAGCACGCACTTACGGCAAGATAAAAATGTTTATAGATGACAAAATATTATTACTGATATTTATATTAGCCAATTTATTAATGTTATGTAAAATTACCCTACATCTAGAATCTGCATCTAAATATTTTTTTATAAAAATGCTTCAGACGGTTGATAATTCCATCCTTCGTTCATTTAGTAAAAAAACCTTATTTATACATATAATATAAAAGTCTACAAAAATTCAGACATGAATCGAACACTAACAAACCAGAACCTAGCTTCATTACTTGGAATTAATCCAATTCTAGAAGAATAAACAAAATATAAACACTTCATCAGCTACACTTCGTCTGCAACACTGCTAAAAAGACTAATTATAATGCTCAGCTTTGTAGAGTTTACAATTTTCATGATTACATGCAACCAGTGTAACTGAATATATTTCGGTTAGACATTGAAGATCATCTGACTTCTCACGTCTACGAACACATGAGTGGATATACAAACAATTTCAAGTAGGTCTTTGTGGATAAACAAAACAACTTAGCTTGCTGTCATTCGTCATAGTCCTTTTTTATATTAAAGCCTACGCGGGGAAATGGATCAACGTGTGTGAGGGTAAAATTATACTACCTCATGTGATAATTAACTATATTGATTTTTACTTTTGTTCGTTATTGTCATTGCTTTTTATTGATTGTATTAGTTCTTCACTAGTTTTTTTCATTTTTAGACAATCAATAGCCTGTTTCATTATTGATTTTTATATGCTTAATTGCATGTATATATTTGTACTGATGCTGCTTTTGTAATGTTTGAATGTGAACAATACCATGGTAATGTGTATAGTACATGTTATGTTGACTATAACATATAATGAATGAACACTAACATAGCTTTTAACCGAACGTATGTGATAATTTCAATATAACATAGCACAAATCAATTTATCAACACCAAATGTTTATTACCACACAGAGAGACGGATTCACTACTCTGTAAATTGAAGTCAGATAAACTTAATCTCGATTTAAGGTTCATTTTATAATTAACTTAATAAATTATTATCTATTAAGGAACATGAAAATGACATACACCTTTTCCCAAACCACACAATCACTAACTGTTTACTTGCATTTTATTAATTACGTTTCGTTATTAAAATGAATTAAATTAGAACACTATTAAAATATAAATATTATTAGGAAATATAAGGAAAGACCATTGTTATTGTTGATTAAATGTAGAAATTAACGGATGCTAAAAACTTGTATAATTTTGTGGATTTTCATTAAGTTAAATATAATATCGTAATACCATAGAGAAAAGAGAATTCACACATTTTGAAAAACGACTGAAACCGTTCTAAACTGATTTCCAAAATGTCGTTCCATATTTTAAAATAAAATGGTATACTATCTAAAGTTCTTTTTATACTATGTAAGTGGGTTTAATTAAATTGCACTTAAGTGTTCTAGTAATACTGTTTTGTAGTATAAAATGATTTATTTTCTAAATTCCAGTACTCTGCAATTAATATTGGACCCGTTCATAAACGTGACATTATGAAGGCTTCTGTAATGCTCGAACGAGATCCTAAATGGGCTGTAATACTGGCATTTGATGTTAAGGTTGAACGTGAGGCTCAAGAACTTGCAGACAGTCTTGGTGTACGAATTTTTACTGCTGACATTATCTATCATCTCTATGATAGTCTTCTGGGTTACATGTAAGTATTACTATCCAAAATTGTAGTTATGTTTATATGACAATCGTTTAGCTTGTCAAATTTATTTACCTGTTGGCACAATAATATCCTTTAACTACTTTCCTTAGATAAACTTATACATATAAATATTGTTTTATATACTATATATATATAAACTGGTACCGTGTGTTGGCATTATGTATTGTTCACTTTGTTTTAAATATTTAGTTTAGCTTAAATCAATCTAATATTAGAATAAAGTATTATGAATATCATGGAAGATGATCTTACTGTTTAATGGGATGTGTGAAACATCAGCACTTCATGAAGAAATTATAACATAATATTAAATTAAAAGCAAGGCAAAATAATGAAGACCGAGTTAGCAACAAAAATAGGTTATAGTTTAAAGATAACACTATTTTAATGTAGCAGTCGATTGAAATCTATGAAACTGTACGTATACTTGAAAAGCCCAAGAGTTTAAAAGAAAGGGCTGTTTTTGGTATAATAATTCGAGAATTGAAGTAATCGAGATTGTTTTTGGGTTCTTCGCTCAAGTAATACTTTGTGTAAATAATGCCTAGTTAACATTATAGTTTGTATTAGTAGCAAGTTCATTATCTGTATTTTTAATTTGTTTAATTTCATGAATAACTTCCTGCTGACTAAACTTTAATTAGTAACTAAACTTGTTTTTCAACTGAAATATATTCAAAACTCTAAGAATGACATCAATGTTTAGTCCTATTGTCTTTATTACTGTTCTTTGACAATAATGATGTTGTTTTTTTTAGTTTTGCCTCGGCTTCGACAAGTTAATCTCCATAAAATTAATTTTGTAAATATTTGTTACAAAACCTGCGTGTGAATTTATACGACGCTGTAGAATTTAATATAAATAAATATAATAAATTATAATTTGCTATTAAATTGTATTCTTTATTTTTTTACAGTGATGATATCAACAAGGCCAATCGCGAGAAATACAAGGATTTAGCCATTTTTCCTGTAAAATTGCGAATTCTGCCTAATTTTATATTCAATAAGCGTGCTCCAATCGTATGTGGAGTTACTGTGGAAGCGGGTATTCTTCGTGAAGGAACTCCAATCTGTGTGCCAAGCAAGGATTGTCTTGACATTGGTAAGGTGTTTTCAATTGAACTCAACCACAAGACTGTTACCGAAGCCAAGAAAGGTCAGGAAGTCTGCATTCGCATCGACCCGACTGGAGGAGACGCTCCGAAGATGTTTGGTCGCCATTTCGATGAGAAAGATTTGCTCACAAGCAAAGTAACATCTGTTTTCTTTTTCTTTTCATTAAAAATGTTAGACCCTTGGCTTTAATGAAAAATTTCTGGGGAGTTTCTAAAAATTGGTATTTATTTATATTTTGTAGTTAAAAGAAAAGGGTGCTAAATAACAATCTATATTAATTAACTTTTGTATTGCGCTTTCGTTGCACAAATTAATAAATCGAGATGCATATGCCCTTAAATTTATATTTTTCTAAAAGCCTTATATTTTATCATACTTTTTTAACATTAAAAAGGATGTAGTTTGCGAGGTTAATGTGACATCGTGATTTCGTTTAAGCTCACATTTCATTAATGTAATTAATTATCGTAATATATGTCAACTTTTGAACATGACTCGTATAATGCGCAAAACACATTTAATTTTTATCTATTCTAATGTTACGAATCATATCGAAAATTGGTATATTTTACTTAATTTCAATCGCAATAAAAAAAATTAATTATTTTGACATTGATCAATTAAAATATATATTACGATAAAAAACATACTCATTTTTGTGTCAGCAAAGTTGTGTCTATTGCATGCATTAGTATCCGTGTTGATAAACTGATACAACAATATGCCACTAGGTATAGCATAGTGACATTCTGGCCAACGCTATTTCTATAACCTATTATATGTTTTAAAATTGTAGATTGAGATCAGGGATGTGTGAGAATTTCATAAATTAATCCTTTAGATGGATTCCTATTAAGCATAAGTGGTCTAATGCCAGTTTCATAAACTTATATGTTGACATATATATTATCGGTACCCACAAGTCCTTATTTTGAGAGTTGTCCTTAAAAACGTCCTGATTAGTACTGATTTTCAGATACTGTCCTTATATTCTGTAAATGTCATTAATTCAAGCATTTTGTTCAACAACATCTTTCCCCGATATTTTTAGGGTCCCTGTGCCACACCATGGTGGATTTTGCTATCAATTATTGCTTAGTTTGCATCACTTAACGAGAAACTAAAAGTTCTCTATAGGATTGAGGTCCTATTATTATTATATGAATAATATTGTCAACTGCATCAAGCAATTTTCTATAAATGAACAGTGCTTTACATTTTTTATAAAGTTCCTTATAAATAAAGAAAATGCAAGAAAAAACAAGGATCATCTGCTCGTACATTATATGTACTTAAGAGAAACTGAGGAAAAAAATCGGAAAAGAAAGGCAGCTGAACAACAAGGAATTAATTATTTAAAGTTAAAGAAACAGAAGCTCATGTCACATCATAAACTCCTGCAAGCAAAACTTGATAAACTGATAAACGCTGCAAGTGACATGAAAAACCCAAAAGACATTGTTGTAGAGATTAAAATAGTCAAGACAAAGGAATATAAACCAAAGAATACTAATTTAAAATTGACCTCAAAGAAATTACCATATCTAACAATGTAAATACATTCCTTATACATATTTCTGCTTACACTTGCACACACATGCCATATTACAAACCTACACATTTTGTATTATCATTACGTAATACCTACAGTAATAACATGACAGTTCTAAATTACCAATTTTGTAATCCAGATGTTTTAAACATTATACTATGTGTTGTTTTTGTAAGAATAAAAACGTATTACATTATACAATTTCATTGAAAAAGTTCTTATTTTTGATTTAGGATCCTTAAAGAACGTTTTGGAATAGCTGTTAGTGCCCTGTATTATGCAGCATTTAGTTTTTTTTGTTTCTTTTGACTTGTAAATATTATAATAATGGATGTAACTTACTAATTTTATCCAGTCCTTTTAAATCATAGAAATAGGATATACAGAAGTGTTAGATGCTATTCTATCTCCATTTTAAGGGCGTTAAAATATTAATTTTACTGTAGTTGTAAACGGTAAATTGAATTGTATAAATTTTATAGTACGTTGTTTATTTTATTGTATTTCAGATATCGAGAGAAAGTATCGATACTGTCAAGGAATATTTCCGTGAGGAATTGTCTAGAGAAGATTGGAAGTTGATGGTAGAATTAAAGAAAATTCTATCTATTTCATAAAACTATTCGACCATTCCAATAATATATTATGCAGATTCAAATATTTATAATTGTTGGAAACTTAATTTGATTTATTTCATAGTAAATCTGTGAACCTGTGTACATTATTCCGTCTCATACTGCGTCGATTGATTTTACCCACCAATAATTTCTTTCAGTTTTAATCTATATGGATTACTTCAATATACTAACCTGTTGTGTAAATATAACGTTGTCACTGGATCGATGGTAACATTATTCTTTTGCTTGTTCTCGTGGGAGTCCTATTTGTATAGATAATTTCTATTAATTAATAAAGCATGTTTTATTCAGAACATATTTTAACTTTGATGTGTTTTTTAGATGTTATGTTCAAAAATTCTCAAAAAGAACTTTATTTGTTTAAGTTGAGTTTTAAGTTTTTGAGTTCATTTATTGAGTTTAAGTTTATATCATAACACCTTACAGCTTAACACGTGCCTGCAGAGAAGCCGTGCTTCTGAAAGATTTAATCGGTACAATTGCACACTGTTTTATTATGTCGCTTTTAACATTGTAATATGTTATTCTTACTGTAAGTTTTAATTAGCCTTCTATATGGAATTATTTTCAACTAATGTAAATTATAATATCCCGAGGCAGTTTTGTATTTGGTACAAATTACGTTTCGTTAGTATGTATTTCGAATATTAACGTTCCAGTGAAACGTAATTGAACCAAATATTACTATACATTTTAGATATTTAAGTGATATGAGTGATTCATTTTATAGAAGTTGCAATTTGTTTTCTGTCAATTGTAGGTATATGGTACTATTAATTACGTCCAATTAGTATGTATTTCGAATCAAAACGTTCAAGTAGAACGTAAATAGAACCAAATAAGGCTAAATATCTAAAAATAATTATGTTTAGGTATAATTGAACAACATATTTAAAAACAAATTATAATATATTCTAATCGGAACAATTTTTATTACTACATACATCTTTAACTATATTTTGTCGCATATACATGTACTAGTAAATATATAAATCTGTAATTTGCGTTACATATATATGTATATAACGTTATAAATATATCGAATGATTTTTTAAAGCATTATAATTACCTGATAACACGCCGTTATCTTCGCGACCATCATTTCATCACGTTAGTTAATATTTTTAAATAATCTAAACATAATCCTTTAATTAATGTATCCCCACATTATACTACAATATACCTATATACGATAAAGATAACTAGCTTGTATAGAGTTTATAGTATTAATAATATCAATTAATTAAAAATTAACTGGACTTCTGAAAATATTCAAATACGTTTCACTTAAGGGAGAATGCACGATTCGGACCACCATTTGAGACATTGAATTGGACCGGCGAAGATAAGCACTTGACTCACCTCAATGACAATGGCGACTTACTTTCAACATCGCTGGGGGTGTGACAAAAGTTATCAAGTTGATCGAAAAAGCTTTGATAGAAGTCATGCACTGCAATAATCGTGTGTATTATTGTCTCGAATTGTCATTCGAGTATCGTAACAAATCCTTCGATCGTTTTCCCAATAGACCTGAGTTGAACATTTCAGCGACATGAGCCCTTTGGTCAATCACGTGTTTAGCTTTATCAATTATATAATTAAACTTTATTTTAATGTACGCCAACTACACACATCAAGTCGCCAAACTGATCAATCAGATAAATTATACCTACATGGATTGTGTATCACGTTTCTATTTACCAAAACTGTATTGTTCAAAAATCAGTAAATGTATAATCTATAATATTCATCACTATATGTTATACGAATTCAGTTTGTGTTTTTAAGTTACGTTTAATTTTTATTTCTAATTTATTATAAATGTCATCATCCATTTTTTGATATATTATTTTTATACTTTTATCATACTATTAGTAACTATTTGTAAATTTGCATTCACAGCTGTTTACTTAAATGTGTAAATAATTTTTTTGATTGTACATTACATAATATTGATGATCGTGTTTATGGGGTAACATTTAATACCTGTGAATTAAATTATATTAATTATATGTGAATTATATATTAATGCATTTAATGAATATCATGTATTATTATTTGTGTATTTTTATATTTATACTTTTATTACAGTGTCTATTCAAAATTTTATATACTCATAATTACATTCATTGTGTATTACAGACCAATTGACGTTTCTATCGGGAAACGTTTACATTTATTAAATAAATAAAATTTTTATTTAAATTATTTAATTAAATTCATTTCAATAGTAATTGTGTAAGTAATTAATACCGTTTTTTACAAATTTATTTAAACTAACAAATAAAACTGGGTTCATAGTTTTCTTAATGCGAGATAGATTATTTCCCCTCTAGCTTAATGTATCAGTAACTATACCTCAGTCCATGATTTGGACCATATTGTACAAGCAACCCAAACAATATTTTAAACTTAAAAAATAATTATTGTTTGTATTGTAACTACTGTAATTAGCGCAGTACTTGAAAAGTCGGATGTAGAACAATGTGCTCTCTGACACTCTAGAGCTGTTATTTAAGTGCATCTGCTTCCAATATAGTAGACACCGAAAACACAGTCTTCCACGACGTAGGATTCCCTTTAAATCACAAACGTAAGTGCTAAACGAGGTCACAAAAGTCTACAAAAAAGAAAATTTTTGCATATATATAGGTTCCAGTTGTATTAATATTTAATATATATATAGTTAGCACATCATTTGGGAGTATTTATCAACAGAAAAGGTTCCACACTCACTGATCTTTCATAAACTGACTACCAATGTCTCTGCTCATATACAACCTCTCTCTTCCAGTGCAGGTTTGTTGTGTATTGAAACTGGCCTTTGATGCACTTTGTAAAACAACACTTCCATCTCTCAAACATTCTATCCTTTGCTGATTGGCCCAGGAGGTATTTTTGTAACTGATTGGCTCTTGTCTCACAGCCTACAAAAATACCTCCTATCTACATAGATTAAAAAAAAAGATTTCTCTCAGAAACAGGAAATTATTAAATGTTAAAAAATTAAAAAACATTAAAAAAATATTAAAATTCAAACAATTCAGGCACAATTCTAGCTATTTTCAAAGAAAATACAACAATAAGATGGATAATTTTTCTAACAATTTTTTAAATTTACAATTAATGTTAAACAAAATCATTAAGTTATTACAAATTTATTTTCATAAAAAATTACTATCATTGACACTGCCTACTAGAATTTTAGGTAAAATATATAATTCTAGGTATACATCTTAAGTATAATTACTCATCATAATTATATGTAATTAACAAGTTTGATAATTCAATTCTTCTGGGATACAGTTTTAGAAATATGTCAACCACTTTATCATAATTCACATGATGGCCATAATGAATGTTCCTGCAAGCTAAAGATCTTAATCTCATTAACAGGGCCGTAGCCAGCTCCAAATAACAGGGGGGGCAGACTTACAAAAGGGCACATTATACCTATACAATCTCCGGTCGCGCCATGGCTACGCCGGAGCGTAGCCTATATAATTCATCGCCACTGCGATGAGTTTTTTTGAGGTTTTAAGACCTAGAATGCAGGAGAGAGCATCTCAGGAATATACTTTAGGGAACTTTATTAGTTATAACTTAATATTTTTTCTGAAGAAACATTGTTTTAATAATTAATTTCCCAAAAAATAAAATATTATTTACTAGCATTAGATCAGTTAGTGAAAAGAGAGACATGTTTACACATTAATTTAAAAAAATTGACAAAATCCAAAACAAAATATACATATTTATTATGTAAAGTATAGACAAGTGAATGTATGTAAGTTAATACAAGATAGATGACATATCAATTGAATGATTGTCTGTCATTAATGTCAGTGTCAAATAGTTG
>JAUZND010012476.1:0-28459 GCA_034780555.1 Coelogynopora nodosa | reverse complement strand
AGTCGCCAAACATTACGAATAAGCTTGCCCTGAGTAGGATTGAGATTTAAAAGAACATCTCTTATGAGCCTAATAGAGGTATTTTTCCCTTCGATTTTCTCAATAGTTTGTAAGTAGAGCTCATGTAATGTCATTAGTTCGGAAATGAGTTCTCCCTTATTAAAATCATCCACGAAGAAGTCACATACAGTATCAATCTCATCTATGGCATCTAACCCAGAACAAGTTTTCAAAAACACCTGCTCAATTTGGGAATATATTCGGTAACCAGGCTGAATAAACCTTTGTTTGATAGATGAAACTGCCCAGTCAAAGGCTTCATAGTAGTGTTGTCTATACATAGATTTTGCATCTAAACATGATTTTGTGTATATATAATTGTATGTTGGAATATGTCTTTAGAATGTAGTAGACAAATTATGTACACCGAAATCATTGTATCCTAGTAGGTATATATACATAGCGTGATCGAATACCTGTAAAAATATTTCTGTGGTGCTGAAACGTTTCGTCAGAAAACACAATCTACGAGCATATCACATCACAGGTACCTGATATTTTGCTATGTTCCAAATATAATTAACCGATCTTCTACTCCAGTGGCTGTAATAATGAAATCACGACCACCCCTTGTTTAATTTTGCCCTGCATGCATTCTCCAATGATACTGAGCTCATAGTAGGCCTATACGAGTAGCCTATGAGGAATTTTAGGAAGTGTACTCGCTCTGGCCGGGTGCAACGCATTGCGGTACTTTTAAAATGATGGCAGATCATCTAAGTTGGCTTCATTTGTTAAATCTATGTCAGCAAACGCTTCATTGTGAACTCGTTTGAGTGTAACAAATAAATTTATTGGCTTTGGCTGCGGTCTACCGATTTCTTCACTGCAATTATTTTGGCTTTTAAAGCCATGTGATCGTGATTGTCTCGGGAAGAAATTAAGGCGTCGATTTTGTGTGACTTCCATTTTTGTTGTAGTTCAAATGTAGCATGAAATTGTTCAAACACAAAATATCACTACCTTTACTTGATTTAACAAATTCCACGCTAACCAATTTCGCAATGATATAATAAATAATTACAATATATAGATAGATATTATTATATTATAGATATAGAAGCTAGACAATGAACAAGTATAACTTTACATCAATAAGAACAACATTTAATTAAGTATTTTAAACTAACTACAATAATATAATATTAATAAATATGAAGAGAATATTGTTAACTGAGTGAAGTTATTTAAATAACTGCTAAAGATGATAATATCACTATACATGGCATAATTTAATTTTCATTCTTATTGCGTCATCGGATTAGCTTAGTACAATGATAACACGAAATGCTACTTACCCGTTAGTGAAATAACCGCTTTAGTATTATTTGCTGGTATAAATAAGCCAGGACAAATATGTTAATATAGTCTTATATAGAACCCCGCAAATAAAACCTGATCTAATTTTAACACTTAAAAAAGGAAAATTGTTACAGGATTTTTTTAATCATGTGTAATATTATTAAATAATTGCATCATTTTAATGCACATATTATACCGATAAGTAAAATTCGAAACAAATATAAAAAGATGAAATATAACGAAAAATTGCCAATTATACTATGTAGTACAAATAATTACAATATATACTGTAATTAATTACTGTTAATTAAAATGTGTAAAATATACCAATTATACTTATAATATATTACTGCAGCAGGTAATATATTAATTTGATCTACATCGTTTTATTATATTAATATAAATACAAAATAAGTTTTAGCCGGTGAATATAAATATTTTCGATTTTAAAACTGTTTTTGATATTTCTGAAAAAATGTTTGCTTTGAATCAAAAAGATCAAAACTCGAAACGTTATTTGTAAGTAAAACATTATTTCATGCTAAAATTTTATAGTTTTTCTAATATTAGTTTATTATTGAATAATTAATGTGAAGAAAAGCAAAATATCTGCCCAATTCATGTCTGATAATATTCATTAAAGTAGAGAAAATAAGAGTAAGAAGCTATAAGGTAAAACAAAGAGAAAACGTGTGGGTATAGAAGTGCAAAAGAATCAAGAAAAAAAGGACACATTAGGTTATAATTTCCCTTTCACTCAATCTATAATAAGCCTAAGGCTATATCCACTCCAGAGACTACCCTGCAGTTAGTAAAGTATATATACATCATTATTATTAATAATAAAATAATATACCTATATAATATAGTATATGACTCACTGCAGCTTCAGATTTTGCATTATGAATTAGATAATAATGAATAAATTATCAACACTTTTATAACTAGGACATACTTTATTATTATTTACTTAATGCTATATTAGTGCTCAACATTAACTTTTCTTATTTAACCAGTCTCCAATTTCTCATTGCCATTTACATTGGGGCTGAATTAAACTACTGATTGCCCAATTTTAATTGACAGGTAGTGTTTTTAAAAATTTATTTTTATAAGTATATTTATTTTACAGATTACAGATTGACAGAATATGAATTAATGAATGATGATAATCCTTTCACACAAAAAAGAATTTGTTCCAAGTAGTTTAGTCAGAATTTGGTAATATTTTTACAAGTTGTGTACCTTACTGTTTGGAATACATTTTGACATTACAATAACTTATTCATTTTAAATTAGAAAATCTAACTGAGTTTGGCTAATCTATATATATTCATTTCAAGAATTAATTATTAACTCAAGGAGTCAACTTATTCTGAGACTGAATGAGATAGTTCTGAATTTGTGGGCTCCACATTGTACACAAAGCATTTAAAACAGATAATACAAGTAGTCTATGTAAGATTGACCAAATCTTAAATGCTCTTTGGCAGCTTTTCAAAGATGCTCTCCCTTCTGACTACCAATATCTATTAGTTTATCAGTAAGCCATGTCATGTTTTCAGGCTGCATTTAAAAGAACCATAATTGTTCAAAGACAAGTGTATGATGCTGTCAAATGTGCTGGTGGTATTGACAAAATTTCTATGAATCCTTCACTTCTGAAATATGTGTGTGGTGCTTGTGTAGCTTATAGAACTGTATCAGAAAATGAAAAGTCAGACAAGAAGGCATTGGCAACCAAAAATTTAGCTAAGTGTAAAAATTAAATGATCTAGGAATGTAGTCCAAACAATGTAGAATTGAAAATACTTTTCAATTTCTTTCACAGGAGGCAGATGTCCTGGCTGATCAGGCAGAAGTATAAGGGAACATGACATTTCTGAGAAATGTCCTGAGAAAGAAGTGCAAGGAACAACCCCTCATAAGTAAAGTACAGACACTGAGAAACAGATTGATGGAATGTAAAAGTAATTTTTGGTAGCAAGCCTTCACTTTATACATAAGTACATGCCATAACATTATATGTCACTATACTTACAATACTCTCATTACAATACTTTTTGCTATATTTTTACAAGTTGTGTACGGTCTATCATTTTTTGAAGACATTTGGAATTACAATAACTTAATTCATTTTCAATTAGAGAATATTCATCCAAAGATACATTATTTCGTCTCACCTTTAATCAGGATTGGAAATTGTAGTTGGTCCTGGAATTCTGCAGGTAAAAAGTACAGTCACTCTGGTTATTGCTGAGCACAATATATACATTATATACACATAAATATTTCATATTATTACAATAAAGCTTTAATAAAGAAAATGTGAATTTGGTTTTAATAAAATTAATTTAGACTATGAACATTACAAGTTATGTCATTTAGTAAAAACAGTGTTTGGTGAGTATTTATTATTATTTTTATCTGTTTTAGTTTATTAATATTATCTAATTTAATTGTTTATTAAGTCCATAATGAAAAATCCTGGGTTCAATCATAAAAAAAATATTTTTGCGTGCTGTACAAGGCTAAAAATGTCATGCCTGGCTGAATCCTGGTGAACAAGTCATCATTTGTGTCCAGCCTTGGAAACATTAAATATTTTATTTCTTTTTAATTGTGTTTCAATCTTATTTAATTAAATACTATTTTCCTGAATATAAGTACAATTTTTCAATTAATAATCATACATAATTATGACTTAATCTATATATTTACAAATATAATTATAAATAATAGTATAACAGTCACTATAATTTTACATATATACGTATATTAAAAAATGATTTATGTTTAGGAATTTATATAGTTATAATTATTCATAATTATTTATTTAACATTTTACACAAAAGTACAAGTAAAGTATGTACTATTTTAAACAGTGGTTTGTTTTGCTAGTTGACAACCTACTGTTGTCTTTTAATCATTCATGGAGCATTGATCTGCCCTCTCCTTCTTCTTTGGTTTCTGGATGATTAATTAGTTTTTTGGTTGCCTATTTCAATACTAGTCATGTGGTTTATGATAGTTATTTGGTGAATGCTAAAGTGCTTAAAGTATATTTTGGGAAAGTGACCTCAGCACTGTCTTTATTATCATAAAGTTCTCTTGTGGAGTGGTTCCTCTTTTTATGTGGCTTAAAAGTAGCCATTTGTAACAAGGGTTAACTTTTATGCTTTTTAACTTATTTGTTTTAGTATATAATTCCTTGTTTCTAAGATTATTATTTCCTACATATATGTAGTATACTGTGTGTTAGTAGTAAAAGCCATATCCCAAAATAAACAAAATACTAAAAATATATATTTTTAAAAGTGTAAATTATGTTATGAGACTATATATATATTTCAGGTATACAGATATTATATTCTTAATAATTATAAAAACATAGTTGATAATTATTAAGTGAATAAAAAATATTCATATAGAATTTCTAATTATAGTCTGCTTATATAACATCTAAGGGAAACAAATTATTTTATTATATATAGTACAGGCATTTTTGAAATAAATTATTTAATTTTTATTAGGATTACTTTTCATGATCTATGGATAATTAATTTATATTAATAATAGTGATGTATATAGACTTTTTTAAATGTACTAAATACTAAAATGTTATATTTTGGAAGCTCTGTTAAAAATATACTCATTATAGTTTAATAAGTCATTAATGTAGTCAATCTATATATTTGTATTATATAACATAATGTATTGCATATTACTTACTGAGATAGCAGGATTGAATCCCAGCCTGTCAGACTACAAATTTCAGTAATTAACTAGTTATCAAAAACTGACATTATCAGTAAAATATATAGGCACTTATAAACATTTAAAAAGTTTAAAGAATATTATAAATTTAATTAGTGATTTAGCATGAATACATTTACTTAATAATTGAATTTTAAAAATATTGGCTAATTTGATTTTCCGATTTCCATTTATAATTTTTTTCGAAATTTGTGAAACTTGCTTTGTAAATATGTTAAAATTATTATTAACCATGTAATGTATCTACCTTGGATGAGTTTACCTTATACTATACTGTTTTATGTGTTCCACTTTTCACAGTCTGTGTTTATATGTTTATACTTTAGATGCATCCTTAGCTTGGTTCTACAAATTCTTCTTTCACAGATTCCATGGGAATTACATTTTCTTGTGAGTCTTTAGGATGCTGCGATTGAGGATAACATTTGTCCTTTTATAATTCAATTCAGTCAAAAGGTTAACATTTACTCGTTGTTGCTGTTACTATGCTATATGTACAAATATATATGGACAATATATTATAAAAATAATAAATGATTAAAAAATTATAATATGTAAATCTAACATAATATATAACATGATTATAATGACATCCTGTAAAAACAGTTATTTAAAAAAACATACATAAGGTTATGTTAAGAATACATTACAAAATACCTCAAATTAAGCCTTTACATGACCCCACACGAAATGGTGACATGGGGATCACTGAACCTCAACATACTATCCATTGCCCATTAAATTTCTCATCATTAAAATGACTAACATGTTAACACAAAATTAATATGGTACACCATTCTATTGAAACCATAATTGAACAAGTGGAATATCCCCATAAATGCCTGTAGGCGGGAAGGCTGAATAACATTGACAAAGGAAATTAAAAACAGAAAACTGGAATAACATCGAATTAGAATAGCATCAAACTGGAATAACATTAAAAATATATTATGAGATACAGTGACCAATCAGAGATATCTGTTGACTGTGCACAAGCCAATAAAAATATAGGAGATGTTATTCTGGTTCAATGTTATTCCAGTTCGATGTTATTCCAGTCAATTATATATTATTCCTGTTCAATACTATTCCAATTCGATGTTATTCAATCTCCCCTGTAGGCCCCATACATACAAGTGCACAAAGAGCAGTCTACAATTTTTGATGTCAGAAAGTTAATATGAATGAGTTAGTGTCTGACCAATAGTAGGAAGTCTACTATTTGACACAACTAATTAGATAAAAAAGTTTCAATATATTTATAAATTATCGCTTTCATGAAGTTTTCAGTTGTTATAAAAACTTTCTACAATGTTTCAAACATCTATTGGCATTAACGTTATGGAGATTCTGAGTTATCTGGATTTTATAAGGATGGCATTTTTGAGTTGATTATTTGACTGATAGAATATTGATTTACTCACACCTGTCTCTTGACTAAGCTTTCATGAACAGTAGATTTCTTAGGACTATCTTATAGTTTTCTAGAATTGTGCATTAAGGTGGATATTGTCCATACCATTAAAATAGTAGTCTGTATTCAGTATAGAGACGTTGGAAGAATATTGACATTTGTTTAATTAAAAACATTATTATGAGATTTTATGGTCGACTCAACTTTTATAAAATCTAACAATGTTGATAAATTCATATTGTTTTTTCTAAAAGTCTCATTGATTTCATCAACTATGCTTTTAGGACATGTTATGTAGCCCTGATTCTCTTGATTTCAGATTCATTCATATTAATATTTGTATGGTGTTCAAAATTATTCATAACCATGTTAAACTTGAACATTAAACCTCTATCTTAGAACTGATATTATAAAACTTTTTTTTACAAATCATGTTTGCCCCATCTAGAATTCCCTACCTAACATTATTGTGGCTTTAACATCCATTTATTTCAATTTTTAAAACATATGTTGTTATTATGTTGTTTTGTTATTTTTTTGAATTTTTTTAGATTTACCTGTTAATATACTATATCTACTTGTTCAGTCAATGCATGACTTACTGTATAATCTTAACTGTACTTTATATTTTTTAACTGCTGTTTGGTTAATTTTGAAATTTTGAAATGCAAGTTTTTTCTTTTTGAGCTTCGATTGAGTTATTTTTGGAAATGTATGAACCTGTATTCTTTTTTACAATGACTTCAGTATTATTAGCAATGGATAAATGTCTGATAAATGTCATCATTGCAATGGTAATCTAAAATGTGCCAATTTTATTAATGTTTGTGGAACATCATTGTGTCTGGTACATATATGTCATTCATAAATATACTATTTACTTTTTGGTAAAGTTACATTTGTTTAATTAAAAACATTATTATTTGAAAATGTGTTTTGTCAATTGTATTTGGTAAACTTTCATAAAATCTAACAATATTAATGTTGTTAATATATTATAAAATCAAAGTTTTCATACTTTTAAAAATTATACTGAGCAGCTTCCGTTTATCTACTGAATTACCAATGTTTATTTTTAGCACATTGTCAATAATCCTTTCTTTTTTGTGTGTAACGTTATTTGTTTAGAACAAAACATATACTTATTATCATTTGATGTTATTAAAATATATGTATTTTGATTATTTAATTCTCAAAAGGTAATATGTATATATTTCATTACAAAATATTCATTTAAATAGAAAAACGTATATGTTTGAAATGGTTCATAAGATTGTTTAGTTATGAGTTTATTTTGCTTAAAACGTTATTCGATAGTATTTATTTTTTGTGCCCAGTGACGAATTTTTCCTTCCTTTTTCTGCAAATACGATTAATTTTATATTATTGACTCATGCCATTTCTTGACTAACCAAAAGAATTATTGCTGGATCGCACTGCCTTACTTTAGATAGGTACCTTCCTTCCCTCTCTAGTTTTCGACACACATTACAAGGAGGCTATGAGGACGATATGTGTAGAAAAGTCTAAATTAAATGAAAAGTCTGGACGATGAAGCTTGTGACAATCTGTTATCGTCCCATCTAAAGTGCAGCGTTTCAATGATTTTCTTTTAGTGTGTCTTTTTGTATTTTCGACCACACTATTTTAGTTTCAGGCGTTGCTGTCAATGTTTTATTTGTGATCTATTTATTTGTTCAAAACCGAGTAACCTCATAGTTGGATAAACCATTATATATTTGATTCCTTTACAGTATTATGGAGTGCGAACTTCTTCAAAGCGGTTATCTTGTCAAATCGCCTCCCCTAAAAACAAAGCGCGGCATGGCTAAGTTTCTAAAAGCGGTATGTTATAAAACTTTCTCACATTGGCTTGTTTTTGTCACTAATTTTAAATGTTTTTGGTTTTAAAATAGTATGTTATATGGTATCATGCAACCCCCTTCTTTTTTACTATTATGCTTGCTTTGATAAATATGTCATAAACTTCTGTCTGTTTTATATGTATTATTTTAATAAGATCAATAAAACATTCTAATCAATTATCATTTTAATTTTAAATCTGAATAACAGATGTTCGATAATTGACTCTTTTCATCGGTTCGTAGCTCAAGATTATAGAAATGTTGTTTCATATGTAACAGTTATTGTTGTACGTTACAAATCCTAATTGACGAAAAAATTAGAATATAAATATATTGATTAAGATATATTTGATTCGGAAGAATATATATAATATTTTCATTCCTTTTCACTGTGTACAAGTATTTTAAAAGTAACTGTTATTTGGACATTTTCGGGTAGGGGTTCAGTTATCTCTGATAGTTATCGGACATATAGCTATTCAGTCAGTGATAAACTCAGACATTTTTTTAGAATTTGCTATACATGTGCAAAGGATGTATTCTCATATAAAATGGGACATTACAGCCATGCAGTTGTAATTATTTATCCAAAACTAGTTCATAGCCAACTCTCTCTTTTTTGGTTTCTTAGCAGATTTCTTTCTTTCATTCCATTTCGACTGTAACTAGCAGTTAGTAGTCACCTATTAAATTATATATGGAATTATAATTTATGACTATAGATACAACTAATACAAGCAATACCGAATTTGCAGACTGTCAGATTGCCGCAGTGCATTGATACTGTGCTAGCTAATAATACATATTTTTATGTGTGGGGTGATTCTAAATTGAAGATGTACAGGAAATTACTGTAAATTTGTTTTGAAAATGTATAATGTCATGTTTGTATGAGTTTTTAAGGCTTTGGATGAGTTATATTACACATTAATTAAAAAATCTGATATTTCCAGTATTCTTCTTGTGTTTTTAAAGATAATGTTCCTAAAGTTAAAGTAAGATAGTGGTAAATTATTTTGACTGTAATATTTTTGTTTCTTACATAGAAAAGATTTATGTTATATGTTAAATCTATTTTGATAAGTCAGTTTGTGATGTCTATTTTAAGTAATACACTATTTAATTTATAAATACTTTATTTTAATAGATACTTAGTTCAAAGAGTCTAAGTACTTAAGATAAACCGACTCCGTTTTATTAGCCGATTCAATTTTGTAAGTTAACACCGTTCACAGCTGTCTAAATGACGTAATAATATGCTCTATGCACCTTCAATCAACATAACTACAACTTATAAATAGCACTCGGTCAGCATAAGAAAATCAACCTTCATCGAAGCCAAACCTCAGTTAGACATGTTTTATGAGGGTAGTAACAATGTGCACAAGTCGAGTATAGAGAAAAAAATATTCAAGAGTCCGTTTAACGGGGAGAAAATCAATGCGCTTGCTATGTCGGAGTTTAACTAAATTTGCACTAAAGCATTAACACATGAGGGAGTAATTTGTTCCTTAAAAAATTGATCGGTTTAATGAGAGTAGACTGTATGTTAGTCAATATTTTGTTTTTTTGAATTAAACGCTAGTTATTAAAAAATATATCTTCTTGCTTACTACCGAAATTTTAGTTTCTTAAGTACAATGTTTTCGCACTTTTATGGTGAACGGAGGACTCTGTTTGGTATATTATATTGAAAATAATAGCGATTGTTTCAGTGTTTGTAAAATGTTTCCCTTTAAGAGACTGGCTAAAAATGTGCACCGATTGCACAATAATCCTACAATGCGCAAAAATAGATGCAGCATGCCTCTTAAATTTGTAAATAGTTTCTGGTTTTAGTTCTTATCTATTTTTAAGGTTTTTTTATGTATAACTTTGTGGAATCCGGACATGTTCAGTGCTTTACTAAAATGCTTTTCTTTTCATGTGTCGCGATCTTCTATTTTTATCTCGCCTTTCACCACTGTTTATGTGTTGCTCTGTGCTTTGGTTCCTATATTTATTTGCCATATTCCTTGGCAATATAGCCCAGTAATTAGGAATGAGTAATCCGCACTCTTTTTCATTAGCTTTGTTCATTCACTTTGTGTTAAGACTACTTCTTATATTCGTAAAGTTACAGGTTGGCATATTCAATAATATGCAATTATGTTACGTTTTGTTCTTACATTATAATATGTTTTTAATTTTATAATTTTTTTTAATTGTGGTTTATGGAGTGATTCTGATTCACACATTGATTTCAACTATCTTTAATGAGTGTTGCATTTTTTTAGATGTCAAAACCTTTAACAAGTGTTACTGTGGTAACCCAAACATAAAATATAATTTTATCAGTTTAGAAAGAATATCCGCTCAATAAAAAGCGGCACTACATAATATATTCTCTCTATATTGCGCATTCGATGCAATTAACGTTTTATGGTGTTGCACATCTGTGTTAGTTAATCTATCTCCGGTGTGTCCCGTTATTGGGATAATCGATTGTTCATGAAAATGCTTATTTAGTAAAATCCACAAAATATTTTGCATGTTTATGATTGATTACTCTTATTGGTCTCCTTGCATGCAACTCCATCATTATTTATTACTTGGTCACATCATTTTTTTTAATTCGGTGAACTTATTATTTCTATATAACCCAGGCATAACGTGCTTCGTGGATGTGCAGTGTATAGTAATACAGTATTATTATATCTGAGTCACCGTTTTTGATTGACGTTTCTTGATATCTTGTGAAAAAGAATGGAGATATGAGTTGTACAATTTTTGGGAAATACTATTAGTGACGTGTGTTTTCTGTTTAATGCAGAATAGTTATGTTGGCTCCCAATACTATACTAATGACATACATTTCTCGAGTGGTACAAATATGTATTTGAGCCATACTTATCTCTATCTCTATGTATATTATATTTTATAAAGCGATACATTGTCATATTTTGTTTTGAATTAATGATTGTAAATTATAATTCAAATATTAATAAATATTATTCACATTATTATATTCATGTTTAGCTTTTCCAATTTCCCATAGACATATGTTGGCCTTTCATAAATGTGACCTACTAACTTTATTAAGAACATTGCATGTACACGATTTTTCTCACATCACTTCGCTGCCATCTGTGTGTGTGTGCCTGTATATCTTATGTTTGCGGTTCTACCTACCTAACCAAGAGATTAATTTGTGGACAGCTATCTTTGCGCATAGTCTGACGTCTTTTTTATAGTATATATATATAGATATGTGTGTATAATATGAGGATCTCTCTCTCTATCATGGCAACATTATTGTGCATCATGTGGTTGATGTGTACTTTAATTAGAAAGTAACTTGCTATGTAACGGATAAATATATGTAGGTATGTAGATTAGTGACTATGCGAATTTACAATACACTTATTGAATTGTGCTTTATTGTGGGCATCACGGGCCATTCACGACTGTCTTTATTAATACCATTTGCCTCCTTCTAATTTACAAACTTATTAGAAAGAAACGTCAATGAATTCTATATAATTATTAGTTTAACACATCTCTATATGTTCTAATCTTTTATCTGTTATTTTATATAAGTTACTCTAATTTTGAAGAATGGTTTAACTTTTTAATTCGTTCTACTTTGCTTATTACAAGGAAATCGTTGTTCTGTTCCTGTCGTACAAGAAAATCCTGCTTTTTAAATAGGCGGAAAATTATTCTCCATTATCGTATATATGCATTCTCTTATCCAGCTCAATTGTAGCTCGTCAATGCCAGTTTCCAACGGCCATACAAAGACCTCAAAGGTTAGTTGGTGAAATACTGCTCCTGCATTCCTCCACGTATACAATATACTATCATTGTGATTGTCTGCCTTTATTAAAATATGTATTAGGATTGTCTCATAATATTGTTAGCTAATCTGTATAGCTTAGATGTGCGAGCACTGAAATCATTGTATACAATTATTGTCTGCTTACTAGTAATTAATTATCTTTTGTTTTGCATGGAATTTCACTCGACTGTTTATGTGTTATTGTAACCTATTGTGTCTATCTTTGATATTAGACTATAATTGTTAATGTTGACAATATGCTAAATGATTTCAAGGATAAATAGTATGCATATTCTCAAGTCACTATTGAATCAATTAGACTGATATGGTTGATTAATAATTTTTTAAATAAAAGCGGTTGTGCGCCTTATTTGAAACCATGCTCTACCTGCCAACTGGGTATGACATAGCCATATAACTTAGGTACCTATATTGTTTTCCAGATTTTTCACAAATGTAATTTGTTGCATTAATTTCAATATAAACGAGTACTATACAATATGGGAGGTCAAAAAGTTTGTTTAAATCAGAGTAATATTTTTACTCCGATCGATATTCCCAATATTAGTATAATTAAAGCAGTCTAGTATAGTTAGCACACTGTTTGCATGAATCAGATCTCTGACCATTATACCTTGGTTAGTGGCAGCGTGGGCAGGAATAGAATGTCTCTCGGTCCTTCTTCACTTAACAAAGATAACTTTTCCTGACCATTTCCATTCTCGCCAACTCGATGTTTATACATTGTGAGAAATTGATCTTGTAACCAAAGTCTTTAATGTTTCTCTTTAGCTGATGCTAACAAATGATGTGATCAAAAAAGACGTCTGTGTACATTTGCCTCGACAAGGTGGTAGGCAACATTTCGAAGGAAGGAGTAATTTTGTTATTGTTTTCTTTTTTCTTTAAGATATTGCTTGTACCGGATGATACAATGTCTGTGTCATTGTCGACTATGTATGTACGGCCAGCGCCTAGATTTTCCGTTTACATGTGTAACACCCCTCAGACGTTTATGCTTTATCGGGTGTATCATCACCAAACTTTACATGATCAGAGTGTTATACTCTAGAGCAGTGACTGTATGGTTTCGTATTGACTTCTGGATCTGGTATACATTTGGGTGTTACTACGAGTTATTCATTTACCAGGGCATATATCGGACCCAATTGGCAGGTTGATGGTTATTCAGTCATATATAATTAATACAAATCAATTTAGGTTAAAAATTTGTTTTTATATAATTAAAATCTTCTTTCATTAACTTGTCATGGATGTAAATTTATAATAATCATTTTTTACTTCGTAATCATAGATAGAAAGTTACTATGGTTATGCTATACCCAGTTGGCAGGACAATCGTTAATCATGTTTTTTATCTATTTGTCTGTTAGATATATGTTATTCATTTATTTTAAAGTGTTAGTAAAACAATCATCAGTATGCATAATTAGTTTTCATTATCGTCACATCTAGATAATTAGATATATTACAAACATTTAGTTGTTGTTTTATAAACAAATTATCGAGCACCCTCATACTATCAGACAATATCTTTATAACTTAGTTTATCCATTAACACTAATGGAGGCTGGTATTAATTATCATATATATATTTAAATTTAACTGAATTGTGTGGGTTGTTTCTCGTTTGTTCTTATCTACCACAATAAGAGACAAATTAACATATACTGTTATCGCTACTTGTTTTAATCTATTAATTATTATATATATAATAGTAAACAGTAATATATATAACAATATAGAAAACTATAGTATACAAAATAAACGTATGTATGCACGTGTATTTTGTATTTTAAAACTTTAAAAGTTACACTTTTCTGTAATTCAGATTGAAATTATAGTGTTTACTTCTTAATATTAATTTGTATTATAGTATAGTATAGTATAGTATAGTATAGTTGGTAATCTGACTAAATATGCTACGCGGTGTTTTCAAATATAATTTAGTATTCTACTAATTGATGCGATCAATATTTTCAAACTAAAACAAAATGAGAATAGTTCATCTGAACGATTTTTTAATTGCAGAAAGATTCCACTTAACTATTTAAGTTTTTATAAACGTATTGTACAGTACATTGTTTATTTACCTTTTTTTTAATATATGTATTTTATTTATTTACATTATTATTTATATATTTTAACTTATATACGATTAAATTTGTTAAACTTATTATTGTTATATTTAGTTATGTTATAAAAAATTATATTACATTATCATTTTTAACGATTGATTCAGATTGGCCTGGTTCACGCTGAAAAACAGTTTTCCATTATCTGAATTTGATCATTAATATAACAAACTTTGTGTACTAATTTTTTTAAACTTTTTGAACTTTTATTTTTAAAACCTTTAAAAATGCCATGTAGCCTATCTTTGTTTTTTACTCAGTGTTGAATAACGCTCAATTCCTTTAATCGTTCCGTTATGTAATTGTGCATAACACTGTTATATGGATATAATTAAATTTGTAACAAGTTTATTTAGATAATGATTTGTTTGTATTCACTGTAATTGTTTTTACATATTGTAGCCTGTTCACCTCGCAATAAAGCATGTCTTTGTTGTAAATTGTGTTTCTTTATATTTCTAATGTGTTATATTCAAACATTAAAAATAGTAACTGTTTTATTTTTGCATCATTTTGATAGTTATTGACTTGTTAGTGATAACATTGAGGAATCCTAAGAGGGATTTAAGCACCGTGTTTTTTTATGTCTACCGTCCAGTGACAATGTAGTGTACTGTAAAGTCTGAGTCACATGAGGGAGGGGGGGATATTCCACAGTTGATATGTATATGACGAAGAGCGCATTGATACTGAGTTCACATCCATACACCAGTAAATTGCTATATTGCCAACAAGTGACTTGTTAGTATAAAATGGCCACAAGCAAACCCTTTATTATAGCGCATGCGTAGTACGTGAAATCCTTCACAAACACGTGAAATCGATCACTTGCCACAAGCGGCATGTTTCGTGTTGGTGTTTATATACTTTGATTGGTATTGTATTGAAGCTATGTGTATTGCATATTACTATTTTGAAGCGTGTGTACGAGCATAATTGGTCAATATTACGTTAATAAGTTGATAATCCAATCTGTAAAGTATAATATCTTGTATACATCCCAGTATTGTTATATGCAATGTATATTTATAACTTATAATGTATTTATTATATTTCTATGTGTATAATCATTTTCTCCTGCTGAGCAATGTGTAAGAACATTTTTAAAGTTATATTTTAATCTGAAAAGTGGTATAATATATTTTTTATCGACATCGGAACATTATTAAGTAACATATCATCTGTAGATAAGTTTGACCCACCCTTTTGTAGTTTTAAGTATATAAAAATGCCTATTGTGAATATTTTAAGTTGGTAGTTTATTTTTCCTTCTATTTTCACCTATATAATAAGTCAATTTTATTTAATAATATGCAAAACAATTGAAGCTTTCTTCATTGATTTTAAAAAATACGGGTCGACAAGGATGAAACCACAACAAGGAAAAGTGTGTCATGCGGCATGGTATTAAAATATAATTATGGTTTTAAATATACGTTATTTCATTATACTTTTATCATGGTCCTCTTAGATAGTAACCCTTTTAGAATGTCCTTCCAGCCACAACTATACTTTACTATATAATATTATATGTTATGAAAATTAATTTTGTGTCAAACCACAGCCAGATTTATGATCGACTTTAGAGCAGAACTTTTATTTTCATGTTTTTATTGTATTTTTATTTTATTATATATATATTTTTCTTTCTTTCTTTGTAGTATTACATGTAATAATGCAGCTATTTTAATACTTTATAATCTCTCCGTCTCTATGTGGTTTATGTAGCAGTTTTAGTGTAAATTCCTTACGTATATGTGTATATGTGTTACTTATTAGTCATGCTCATGAAAAATTCTAATCGTTTAATATTTTCTCAATATATTAGAGTGTAATTGCAAATGTTAGGGTTTTTTAAAAATAGTTTAATTTAATATTTTAAAATGGATTAAAATGTGGGTCATTAAAATACGCAGTATAGTAACCAACTCATAATTATGAACATTTCGAAGTCACTTGTCTCAAGTACTACGTATATGTTAGTTATACGGTGTGGTTATCTACTTTCTTGCGATAACTTTATCCGTGAGGTTGAATGCGGTTTGTACTATCTCTGGGACATCAGATATGACTTCACAACTTTTTTTAAGCTGCCATCGTTTTTAACTCACGATCTGAGTCTCTTAGCAGCTAAGACACCTCTATTTCTCTGTGTTGACCTACTAATAATATTGTAATGCAAAGTTAACTATCGTATACACGGCTATACTGAGAAGCACGCTAAGTCGTTTATGTTTATTATTATTAACAGGATGTTATGAAGCAGTTGAACTTTGATGATTATATATTTCACTGTCAATTGGTAATGGTATAATAATACTTATATATTATGAGAGTTCTCCGTAGAATCTGTTAGTGCAACTAAATGGCTAAATCTCTTAATGGCAACCTTCTGTCTATATTTAAAGTCGATGATTATAAAAATAACACCTTATTCTATGAAGCACGTTCATTAGATAATTGGTGTAAAAATGGATACTATTACAGTGTGATTTGAAGACACATTTTAAGTTGTTTTATTTATCCGGTATTTTTAATTCTAGACATAAACAAAATGATTTATGATTTTATGCTTACCCGTTCTATTTGTAACCCAAACCTTTAGACAGAGGTTAGTCGTCAGCTTTCTGCTAAACACGACCATGGACATATATAGATGTCTATGACACGATCTAACACAATTTAACGACATAGTAAAAAAGCACACTTCGCTTCTGCTCGCTAATCGCATTTTCCAATTTTCAATAAATAACCTGAATCTATTATTTGTTTATATTTTGTTTTCTATTAGTCTAGAAAGTTGTTATTCCATTCTCTTCTTCTTTTTATGTAGGTTACATTTGGTTATAATAAAAAATACACGCTTTATATTACCGCTAATCTACATATATTCTATATAATAATCTTTATCGTTATTATTTCAACCTATTTTTTTGATTAAACTAGTTATACGGTGTGAAGTCTCCCCTGAATAATTCTGTTTGATTATATCGTTCATGGTGCAATATATTATAATACATTGATTTATCGGTCTACAGTTGTGGCTTGCTATATTAAATTATATTAAAATTGTTTTTCCTTTTAGATCTTGTATCGTTAAATTCTTTTATTATTAAATTTTCCACTGCTTGTTTTTACCAATTAAACTATTCCCACTGGTTTTCCAGAGATGGAGAAAGAGATACTTCTGCCTTTACAAACAGCCGAAATCACAATCGGCGGAATATGTTCTCGATTATTTCACAGACGACAAAAGCTTGAAACAAAAAGGTAGGCAACTGAGGTTTATTTTTAGTTTATTGAAATTAAACGTTTCTGTTTCAAAAAAACTTCATCATCTGACACTTTTCGACTGCATGAAATGAGACACCGCTTTGTGCATTCATATTTGTATTATGCAAATTGCGTTCGTATAACTGTTTTTATTATATACCCAAACTATATTTAAACAAAATAATTACAGTACGTGTCTAGGATGCAAATAAGATTCATTACAATTCAATATAAAATTAACCGTTTCTTTCCATTCTTGGAGAGGCTGAACAATCTGGTGGTGTGGATGTGGTATGTGGTTTAATTTGTTACTATTAAAATATAATATCTATTCAAAAATAGTTTTAACAAAATTTAAATTATGTTTTGCTTTTGAATATTATTGATGACGAAGGTGCTTCGAAGAAAATTTCTGTTTCTTTGAAAATATAATAATCAGGAAGGGTTCATTTTTGTGTAAATATGTACTTTAAATTTTAATATAATTTCTGAAATAATTCATTTCCTTTGTATCAGTTGGAGTCGTGTGAACCGCTGCCACTGTAGTTGTGGTGAGGGAGGGAGACACGGAGTTAGCGCCTTAATTGATGTTTCAATCGAATTCTTTATTCTAATTTGTTTGACCATGTTACCGCTGTGGTAATACATACACGATCAAATCTAGAGACCCAATAGCAAACTCAAACACAGCATCTACACTAAACACCCTCAAGACGTTTATCCGTCCATAACTCCTAGCCCCAATCACGTCGATAATTTCACGTTGCTTGCAAACAATCATTATAATAACCACCCGGTTCAATCTCTACTCAACAACCCACCACTCAAGATCAACACTTCAGAATCCACATCGCCCGCAGATCCCATCGCAATTACCGCTGCAACTCTTGCCACCGCTCAACACGTGTACAGGACACATTTTCTTCACCCCACAACTCCAAATACATGCCCAACCTGTAGTCAAACACCACTTGATACCATGCACTTTCATTTTCATCTGTCCTTCCCACTCTTCACCATCAACCCATTTTAGCTTTGATACAGCTTTAGAGTTAAGTTAAAGTAGTTACGTGGTGAAAATAGCTTCCAATTGTTTACCAATTTTTTATGTATTGACCAAGTTTTTGGTTGTGTCGGAAGTTTCGGCGGATACGGAAAACTTGGAAAGTTCATGGAATTATAATTATTATATATTATTGGAATAGAGTTTTTCCTATTTGGGTTTTAAACCCGGAAGAATAATTGATATTTATGATTCATTAAAAGCCGTGAAAAATCAAGGAGATTGGTCAATCTGTGAATATTTAAACAAATGTTATAGATTAAAATTTATTCAGGCCACGTTTAAATATATTTAATTAAGATATACATTATGTGAGGTAGTAATTAGTATTGCTTGTAAATTGGGTCCTGGAAAACGTATGGAATTTCATCAAGGTAAAAAAAACTGCAATATTTCGCATCTATGCATCAAAGCGCTAAATTTGTCTCAGATCTGTTGGAATAAACTCTTAAAATAAGTTAATTTATAAAATGTTTGGAAACTGTATTGTTCATTGAATCCTTGAAATATATAATTACTGGTCCCCTTGTAATCTTCGTGTGCTTAATTACCCATGAAAGAAATTGTGCTAAAAGAACAGATTGTAGTTTTGTATCTGGTTTCTTTGGGGTAGACGCATATAATGTTATACTCAAAGGTTTGCGCAGTATAATTATAATATTTTGGTTCTCATAATATTGGGTCAACGCTTCAACTATTTTTTTCTAAACTTTTATTTAACTGGGTTTAAGCTTTTCATTGTCTCGATATAGTAGTGGTTACTAAATGTTTCTCTAACAATTATTCTTGTGATTATAAAAGCGAATATTGACTGTGACGTTCAGTTTTTCTATATCACCTATTTCCTATCAGGAAAAATCCTTCACATCTCAAGATCAGAATAAAAAGATACACCGTGGTTTACGACGCTAAGTGCAGGCTTTTGCTTTTGTGGTGAACAAACTTATTCGTTTGTAATATATCTTTATAAACATGCAGTGATGTATTTAAAATGATTGAAATTGTGTGTTGTGTTATTTTATATTTTAAAAATAAAGCGAAAACCTATTTATCAAACAACAACTATCACCAAGAAGGTTATTCAAAACTTTTATCAACACAGTATATAGAAAGTTAAGATTTTTTCTGTTTAAGCAAAACTGTGAAGATTGTAGGCCTCATCAATCATTGTCAGCTTGGTCATTCCAACTCACCTCCTTTTGTGCAGTATTATATACGGAGATTAATTTCTACTTATAAAGTATTCGACAATATATTAATCACGATTTTTGTTGTTTCTATCCTTATATAGTTCTAGAAATAGTTTTTGAATGTATATTCTTTGAATTTATATGTGAATTAATATATTTTTATTTTTAACCACAACATACAACAGTGTCATTTACTACTATATATTGGTGCTTCAGAGTTCCTCTCGTTTATGAATGTTTTAGAATAATTTAGAATAATTTGTTACTTCTGAATCTGATTAGAAATATTCGTTATCCGTCACGTGCTCTACAATAGTTGCGTTCTATTGTAACTATATTATAAATAAATTAGGTAAAATGGTTACCTTTGTATTTCCTTTATATTTCTTGTTGGATATTTATTTTTGCTGTTTTGGATAATATTTCGCATCTATGCATCAAAGCGCTTAAATTTGTCTCAGATCTGTTGGAATAAACGTCTACTAAACACCCACCCGGAGGGGTGAAAATGATAACAATATTAATGCGCAGGCGTTTTTTGATGTTTGAGGGCTTTGATGTACAAGTATGATTATGGTTTTCTTAAAACTAATAATATTGATCTCCATTGTGGGCGCATCGTATTTAGTCTCGTATCCATAGAGAACGGAAGTTGTACTTAACTAGACGTGTCATATAAGATTTCTATATAATATGTAACATATAAAATAGTTTCGCTTACTTATGTTACATTATAGATGGGGGGGTGGATCTACAGACTAATTTTACCTAATGCTATCAATTTTTCTCTCACTCTTTCGCTCGCCTTCAATCAAGAATTCTAAATATAGATGTCTGAGGGTCCTTCTTACTCCTTCCTGACTCGCTGTTTTAGTGCGTCTCTTGTTTAAAATAATTAGAGGAGAAATTCGCCCCCCTATCCTCCAGTACTTTTTTGCATCACTACTGATGCTGTCACTTCTCCCTATATGCATTTAAATGTTTTTGCGTATTTCTTTACCTGGTACGTGATTGTGCTTATGATACGTAAAGTGATAATTAGCATGATACTTAATTAAAGAAGATAATGCATTTAACATATACTTTTTTACATTATTATACGTATGCCTTGTTATGTATCAGTCAAATATTGAGTAACATTTATAAGGTCTGCCGAAAAAGTATTTTAGCAACACCATGTATACAATGTTTCTCATAATTTGAAGAAATGAAGTTTTGTTATTCTACGTTAGGTTAAATTCGACGTACAATTGGGCTATATGTACTTATGTATATATATGTAGTGTTCTCATATGACAGATAGATGGAAATTTGGAAAATCTGCAAAACACTGGAAATTTAAAGGTGTACAACTAAAAAACGAGGGACACAATAAAGGTATTAATTTAAAGATAATTAGTAAATCTGTTTAAATATTCTCAGTTTTATAAAGCATTATGGTTATACTTTTGACCTACGTACTTGTTAGACTTTCAATAAATGTTCACTGTATTTATGTCTTGTTCTTTCTTTAACCGTTACAATAGCTTGTAAATTTTATAATGATCCTGAAAATGACAATGAAATAAATCGTGTGAGGACAACTGTATATTTATTTGATTTTTAACCTTATGATCATGATAAAGTCAATAATATAATGGTTTGTTTAATGATTGCATATTGTATGTATTTACATCCAAATAGATTATTACAGAGATTATGATATTGTAGAATAAACAGGTTTCCTTTTTAAGGAAAAGTGTTCTGTTTACCTAACCCTACGGTATTATATACTGATGCAACATTGTTATTACTGTATGATTGAAGTATTGTGGGGTATATGTGCATATTTATCAGTTTACAAATCATCTTTTCCGATTTGTATAGATTTAATATATACCTGAGATTGTACACATATGATTATCGTGTTGTATACTTTGTTATAATGCAATCCTATTGTTGTTTGCTTAGAACCGGGTGGTTTTTATGCTTTTTAACTATGATGGGATTAATACAACTCCGAGCATAGCTCCTATGTGAATGTTTAACAGCTGCTTATTTCTTCATGTTCTTGCACGTGATGTAAATAATGTATGTATATATTTAATAGTATTCATTTTCGACTTGTTATTGATCCCAAAGTCGATAAACATGAATACAGTTGTCGATCAGCTTTATACTCCATCACTTTTTAATATATATTCACAGCATGCCTACATGCATACTATAAAAGTGCAGGCAATAATGAATATGTATAAACATGTAACATGCAGTTAGGTTTGCTAAATATATAATTTGTTTTTAATAAAATTTTAATAAATTTAATAAATAAAGGTTTACTAAAAAATACATGATTGTTTTTTCACTTTTTAATGGATTACGAGAAAGTATTTTGAATACAATTTTTTTAAAGTTGTTCTTACTAAATATATTAATAACCAAGTTTTAGGTTTAAATAAAATGTAACTAATTCTAAAAGGAGTGTCCTGTCTCAATAAAAATGTTCCAGATCATAATGTATTTATTCTATATTGTTGTATGTCAACTTCTATTTGATCAGATTTACAGGTTATGTCTTTGAGGTTAACTATCAACAAACGGTAATATTGAAACAACGACGATAAGCAATGACTGAAGAATTAGACGGGCTTCTTAAAAAAAATTATATAATTTAAAATATGCATACCTTATTTTTTCTAGATTTATATTAGTGTGTTATGCGAGTGATTTTAATTCAATGTATGTAAATTTATCTAGTGATAGTTCTTGAGTTAAATAATTTGAATTAGTTTAACTCAATGGTGGCTATAATATTATGGTATTCGTTTTTATTTAATTGCTTAGATTAATTTAAAAAATTTTGAACTCTACCAATATTATGTAAATTGGTATGCCTGTGTTTTGTAACATGCTATGTTAACCCTTTTTTTTTAACTAACATTACTAAGATACTTCCTTGTTCCATATATATAACACGCTAAATTATATTTATCAAATCAATATATTTTATGACTAAATAAATTTAATTACACGAAAACCACTTTCGTTAAAAAATTAGCTTTTATTATTTTATAAAATATTATAATGAAAATCATTAAATAGTTGACTCTCTCACATACCCCAGCAATAAAACATTGTCTTTAATAGCTGACTTTTTTTCTATTAGCATTGCTACGTTTGATTTACTGGTTTTTATTGGTTATATCCGCTGCGACAAAATTCTTGCATGGTTTAAACTGAGCGTCATAGTAACTTTCAAGTTAATTATGATTGGGATATGGTTCACCAACAACAGGCTTTGTGTTGTTTTGTTGAGTTTTCCTCAACATCGTTATTAGGAAACTTTTTGGAGTATTTCCTATGAAAAATCGATTATTGTAACAGACAATGTTATATAATAAAAATATGTATTTCGAGATTTCTCATTGGAGCTGGAGGGTGGCTGAAGTGATCGCTCTCTTGATCATACTCAAAAACTCTATCAATTTGAATCACCCATACTTTTGTTACCTATTTGATTAGTATTGTAACTGATTGTGTTAGTAAAGTTAACCTTTTTACACCCTTAAACAATATGTTTCAATTTAATGTTCCATATATAACGGAACTTGTTTTATTGACCTATCAAAAAAGTCAGGTTTTAATTTTGTACTGTCCAGAGAAAATATATATATTTTCTTAATTGAATAACATTATATAAATATTAATAGTTGTATCGCTAGTTTTTCTTTAACAGTCTAGTTTTTTTTTCTTTCTATTGTATAGGCCTATATAGTTTTTAGAATAGATAACTTTTTACATTCACTGTTAAATTCTATATATGTTAAATATATTATTAAATGTTCTCGTATAATATACTGGAAAAATTGATAACGTAACTATTGCATGACTCAAAATGGTATTTTTTGGCCAAAAAGTCTTTAAGCTGTTGTTAGACTGTTCATTTCTAAATAATTTGACTGGCGCTTAGTGACACCTACAGTAACGTCATTAGGGATTAAAAAAATTATCTAAAACATTATCCTCGACCCTTATCTAATACATACATCATAATCAGTACATATGTGTTGCTAAATGGATTGCTATAACTAAGCGTCTGGTTAGAAAATAAATAAAATATTTGAAATCGCCTTAAAAAACTATAGCTACTAATATGTACTAAAATAGAAAATATTTAACTACTTTTATGTTAAAGGTTGGTGAATTAATTTGACGCCCTCCACCCCCCCCCTTCCCCTAAGTAGACTTTCAGAAACGCCTGGCTGATGCTGTTAGTTTAGTTTGTTGTATTTTACAGTCGACAAACTGGCAGATTTTTCATTCAGTAAGGATTTTCTTGTCATTCAATTGTACAATATAATATAATACAGGTTGTACACAGCATAATTCCCAAACTTCTTTGTAACTAAGCGGAATTATATCTGTACCTACTGCTTGCTATACGCAATAGCACTATTTTAATATGGTTAGTTTAAAGGAACTTTCAGGTACTCTACATTGATAAGAAGTAGAACATATTTTCATCGTCGAATAGTTAATTCTATTTCACCTTTCTGTCAGTTTAAAATGTGTGATCTGTACTATCGTCTTAAATATTCTATATTTTGGTTGTAACATTTTCTCCCATTGTATTGTGTTCTATTGACCTACCAGCTCACTTATATTTATTTACCTTTTAATCTCACTTTTTGAACCATGAAAATGGAAATAATAGCATTGATCGCAAACATAATTTAAAAAGTATTTACAGTCTAGTTGTAATTTATATAGGACTGGTTTATTTGTCTATCATACTACTATCGTTATACATTTGTATAAGCTTTTAATATGAATCAAATTGTTTGTTGAAATGCTGTTGTATTGCTCTAAACTGAATCAAATGGCAACATTATAATAATATGAACTTTATTCTATGTGATATGAGCGAAAGCCATATAATTGTAGTTTTATACTAATTTTCATCAAACTAATTGATTATATACAGCCGTAAGCACTATTGGTTACATATATATTTGATTAATAATTGTAATTCATTAAATTACAGTGTGCTTTTATGTAAAGGGAATTTATATTGCAGAGTCTTTTTTTAATCCTTAAATTGTTGTGACTGTAATCGATGCAACACTCAGCAATCCAGCTATTTTCCCACAAATCCTACAAATTTGACCAATTATTTTTTTAGTTCAATAACCATTTTTAGTTTAATGAAATTAGAATATATCCTATCTTTTATACTATATCAAATGCCCGAAAAAGATTATGCTATATGCCTGAATTTTAAAATTATGTATATATGAATAAAAATGTTACACGGGACCGATTTATTGAACTTTTTTTCAATCTGCACCTCACCCTATTATCATTATAAATAACACCTTTACATATATTTGTATATATAGTTATTTATTATATTGGAACAATCGGCGACCTGCAATAATCATTCTACAATTGTACATTTGACTGTGAATTGACTTTTCATTTAAGTTTAGTTAAATGAATTTATGGATAGTGTTTAACACAATTGTAGTATAATGTAAGCATTTAACGTTTACGACTTTAATATGTACCTAAATAATATATATATACAAATATAACTAAACGTAAATAAACTATTCATGGAGCATAAAGCCGTCTTAATGTGGTGTAGTAATTATATAATAATTTACATTTTGGATGCATATCATTTTGTTTAAGAACAAATACTGCCAGTATACTATAATATTTGTTTTGTAAAAAAGTCATGGAATGAATCATTATGATTTAGGCACTAATACTACAGAGTTATACTAATTTTCATAGTTTTGGAATATACAAATGCATTAATTTTTAAGGTATGGACATTAAATTGGCTTTTATTTATTGTTAATGGGTCGTTGGATTATTTGTCTATCATTACAATGCTTTTTTGTCACATATTAGTCTTTGATTTAGTTACAATATAAATGCTTATTTTTAAATAATAATATGTCTGTCAGTCATAATATAGGCTAGAATAGTTAGTTAAACGGTCGATGGTTGCATTAAATCATAATATTAGGCAACGGCGAAAACCGTTGTTCAATATAATTGTGGAACACACTTGACGATGAATTATTAAAAACTACGATTGAGTCGTTGTCACCGACAAAAAAGCCAGCATTTCTACTCAGACGTGTGGGATTATATATTGCAATCGATCGGATTACTAACAGCTCATTTTATGCGTAGGTTTGGAGTTTTGACATGGCATCCTACTGCTTTCTTGACTGGATTTGAATCAAAGTTTATTTTTACTTAATACGGTTGTTTAATTCTTTTGTTGTAATTACCCCCTTTTTATCTACACTATAACTTAACTATAATTTAAACATAATCCAAGTTGAATAGAAGTCACTTTGAATGTCGCATATGAGCATATCCATTATAAACTCCTACTTTTATATACAACATATTCATATATGAAATAAATTATACTCGCAATCACACTCTATACTCATTTCAGTTTTAAATTTAATTAACATTTTTATTGTACAGTTTCATGATATAGTTGAAATGTATGTCTTCTTGCTGACTTATTTTGTGCTATTAATTTTGAAATAATATTAAACCAGCATGAAAATGAAAATACTATATACCTAGTAAACATATAATTGATAACTACATTGCAGTCAGGTTTTATAATATACGATTTTATAATTATTTATGTGGCGTGGGTAGAAAGTGTGTTTTTTGTGGCGTGGGTAGGAAGACAATTTGTGATCTTTATTTATTCTTGACAATAAATACTATTTGCATCTAGATAATCGATAATATTGACATTGATCTATATTTGATCAAAAATCAACTATTTAAGACATGTTGAAATATTATTCAATTTAATATCGTTGAATATTGGCGTCTGTCAGTAGACATATTATTTTGATGGACACTATTCATTTTAATTTAAAAATCGATTTAGTATGTTATCAACAAAATAAATACGGTTAAAATATGTACTGTTGCAAAACACAGTGATTATTTAGGTTTTCTGTCTTCTAAATTCATAGGGTCGTTTTTAAGACACATTTTTGTATTTTTTACAATTAAGCAATATTATATCGTATTATGGAATGGGATATAACAATCAACAATTTAAATAAAAGTTGGAAATTATATCAGTTTATACTCGTTTCATGAATAAAAGTCAAGAATTATTGCTTATTAGGAGGATAAAACGGTTTGTTCACATTAAAATGATAGATAATGAACTGAAAGGAACAGATAAAAGCTAAATCCATTTGTCAAAAAGGAATCAATTTTAAACAAATTAAATTTTCATGTAAATATATAAAAATGTCTGTTTCATGAAAAATAATTGAAATATATTTTTCATGTATCGTGCATACTTTACAATATATACGAAAAGTTATATTGTTTGTCCTTTTGTTATTATTATCCATTGTCATACTTATAAGTTCCATTTAAAAAGTTATTATAGTATTGTTTAAATCACAAAGATTATTATTATCTTGTATTTCATTTGATAACTCATTGAATAAATGTAAGGTAGCGAATCCATTTGCACTCCGGTGTTATAAAACTCACAGTTAAGCCTACTGTAAGTCAGGTTGGGAGTTAAGAGTCCTGTAGTAGTGTTCACAACAGTAAAAGTAATTAGTCTAATTGTCTGGAGTGTTCCGTCTAAATCATGGTGGATAATGTGTGGCTAACTTATACAATTATGAAGCTATTTGAGTATTGCAGAATAATATATATTTGAAATTTAAGTTCATTACTCGCAACTAAGACTTTGCTATTTTTGGGAGATAGAATGAATTCGATTGATTTTGTAATCAATTTTATTATATGTTTTGTTATAATACATAGTGCATGCAAAAAAGTGGTTATTTTCAGTGCTATTTTTTAGCAAGGAAGGGTACAACTGAAAAAACTTCCAATCAAAAGTGGGATCATTAAAAATGAAATTTGTATTTGATTCAATACTGCGATATCGATTGTCATATGATTAAAATAAATACTTCCGAGAAACGTTATCAAATTTTAATAATTTAAATCATTGTAATAAAACTATAACGTTTCTCAAAACTCTTATTATATATACTTGTCACTAAAAAGTTCTCAATATTACCAAAATCGAGATTACTGGTCCAAAGTCCCACACCATTGTTCTATTTACAATTGTTTCCATCTTTTAATACTTTAATTATTACGCGTTTTCTGATTCTGTACATAGTTATGGTTTTATGATTTTTTTTTAAATCCACAGAGCGAACAAGCTATTTTAAAAAAACTTAACATTTTAAATTAATATTTGTGGTTTAATGTTTACAATTTATCTTTGTTTATCTGGAGTTCAGTACTGATTGATGTTTTGCCTTAATATTGAAGAGTTGGGTTGGGGCGGACTTTTGTCGGGTACTATTACAACTCTGTACTATTACAACTCTGTACTATTACAACTCTACTATTACAACTATACTATTACAACTATACTATTACAACTCTACTATTACAACTCTACTATTACAACTCTACTATTACAACTCTACTATTACAACTCTACTATTACAACTCTACTATT
>JAUZND010012465.1:14329-25112 GCA_034780555.1 Coelogynopora nodosa | reverse complement strand
AGTATGTTAGGAATAGTATGTTAGGAATAGTATGTTAGGAATAGTATGTTAGGAATAGTATGTTAGGAATAGTATGTCATGTTAGGAATTATAGTATGTTAGGAATAGTATGTTAGGAATAGTATAGGAATAGTTAGGAATAGTTAGAAATATTATGAAGTGAAGCATAACAGTGCTTTGAGAGCGAAGTCTTGCAGAGACAACTGAAGATGCCGATGGTTTGATTAAGTCAGAGAGGTATGTTCACAGATTTCAATATAAACTAAAAAATATAAACTATATAAACTTGTATATATACAATATTTCAATATAAACTCTAAAAGTCTATGGCTATGCTGGACAGAACCGTAAAGGCATTTATATACACGAGACAATAGTGTTAATACTTAAGGCTATTTTCAATAGACAACCAGTATAGTTCCTTTAGTATACATTGGAGATATTTAGGCTTTACTTTGGGAGACTTTTAACTATATGGGCACAGCTATTTAAAACACATTGCAATATTTGGATTGATGATTTTGAGCATGAACCAAAAACATTATTGCAGTTAGTCAAGTTTAGATAACACAAAAGCGGAAATAATAAGACTGGCTGCTTTCTCGTTAAAATATGGGCGTATTCGACTGAAGTTTCGAATAAAGATGAATGATGCTCTGCAGATTGAACGAACATGGCTTGACATATGAAAACTCTTTACATGGGATGAAGGATATATAGATTTATCATAAATATTCAGTTGTCGAGTAAGTGCATGGAAAACTACCGATTCGAATTGGGGATATACCACTGAAGAGAACTTCAATTTTATCTGGATTTAGCTTTAATCGGTTTGTGTTAAACCAGTCGTAAAGATTGTCTAGACAATTTTCAAGAGCGGCAAGATTATTTGATGTGTCTTTAGCCCGAAAAGATAAGAAAATATAAGTATCGTCGGCATAAATTTGATGTTTCATATGAGGGTATAGGAGATTATGTCAGAGACAGGGGCAGTATACTATATATTATAGCGAATGGAGAAGGGGACCAAGCACTAATCCTTGTGGAATGCCACACTTGAGCTGAACAAAGTCAGAAACTACGTTATTAATTTTTACCATACTGTTTTCGATCACGAAATAGCAGCGAATCCAATCTAAAATGACTCCTGTGAAGACAAAACGCTCATTGAGACGTTGGAGTAACATGCTGTGGTCTACAGTATCGAATGCTGCACTTAAATCGAAAAATATTACATATGTGGCAAGACCATCATTTTGAGCCGAGGCGAAATCGTTGAGCAATACAGTAAGAGCAGTCTCAGAGGAATGGTAAACACGATGCGCCGATTTAAAATGGGGTAGTAGAGAGTTTTTCGTGAGTAAATTGTTAATACGTTTAGCTACGAAAACAAAAGTCAACCTTGATACATGACTATATTCAGTGGCGCACCCAGAGGGGGGGTACAGGGGGTACGTACCCCCTGACATTTTCAGAGGGCCCTCTACGTTATGGGAGGGCTCCTAGCTTCTGAATGTGTTTTTTTCAAAGTGGGTCTTTTAGTTTTAGCACTAAACACACCCCACTAAAGGGCCCCCCACACACTAGATTAATTGAAGGGCCTCCACTATACATACTAGATCAATCAAAGGGCGAATACTATACAAAAATTAAATTCATCAATCCAGAATTATTAAATACTTTGGTCAGCTGTGGCAAAATATATGTATACGTTCGAGTAGGAAGTATAATCAGCAGTAACAATTAACAAAATCATCAAAAAAACTTGTGTATATGAAGTTGTGACTAGGAGACACTTTTTACTAAGTATATATGTATAATTATTTATTCAATTAGCAAAAATTAAAAAATTCTATACTACCATTCTTGAGACCCCTCAAAAGAAAAACGGACCCCTAATAAAGTGTACCCCCCCTCAAAAAAATTCCTGGGTGCGCCCCTGATATTTGTTCAGTTTTATCACAGTCAAGGCCAGTCTTTTTCAGAAGAGACGTAATAATGGTTAATAGGACGTTTTTCAGGAGATAGAATAATGCCAGAGTAGAGCGAAGCATTGGCAATAGTGCAGAGGACAGGAGAGAAAACTCACAAATGAACATTGATAAGGTTGGTGAATCCAAGAATTCCAGTTAAGCTTAAAATTAGTTTACTGCCTGCTGTGTGACTTTAGAATATACGTGCAGTAAATAACTCATCCGTCGCTTATCATATCACTCTAGACAACAACGATGAGATGCAGCTTACTATGTATACATACACCATAAACAAAACATTGTTTTGTTTATGCTATACACACGCACTTCGATCAAGATACACAGATAAACAGTCGTTTTAGTCGGCTGTCCGACTTGTGAACAAAACATCACAAAACATTACGGAAACAAATTGTAATCTACTACTACAAGTTTCCGTAATTTTTTGTAATATTTTGTTCATAAGATTATCAGCTTCTCTCTGAATCAATCAACTATTCTCTTTACGTGCTATTTATTGTTAATAAAAAAGCACGTAATAGATTTTAAATAAAGAGAATATCCAATAATATATATGTAGTTAAAGAGGAATCGAGTTTCCTAACAATAAAACGAAAACAACAGCAACTCAAAGAAATACGAATTAATCCTAGTAGCGGTGGAATGGTTTTGAGTGGGGGGGTGTGCACAATTATTTATAGTTGTTACTGTTTCCGCGAAGCTATAGGCCCGAAGGGTCCAACATTTGTGACCTTTTGAAAATGACTATCTCGCATCTTCAATATGAAGGTGTTCTATATGCAAACGCGCCCGCAGGAAATCAGGCTGGCATGGGCACGCTGCAAAAAAGAGGGCGCGATTTTTTATGTTTTCATAACCAGGAAACCAGAATGATATCAATCTAACATATTATTTATAACATGTTGAAATAAAACATGCACGTATCGATGCATATAGACTAACAAACATAGAATTTTAGAATAGTGACAGGCTAATTTTAAGGAGGGGGCGCAAAATATATAAAATATTTAGGAGTGGGCACGTGCCCATATATATATACACACACACATGTACATATTTACATATATATAATATACATACGTATAACTCAATAAAATATTTAATACTTACAATATCCATAGCGTATTTAGGCTAATATGTGATCCACAAAAATAATAGAATATTTTTTAAATAAATGATTCAAGTAAAAAACTATAGATTGAAACTGTTCTTCCGCTGATGTTATACCGCCGCTGCCTGTACATTGTATACTAAACTATGTACAGTCTGGTGTTTATATTATATGTATCTGCTAACACGTTTACAGAAAAAATAATGCTTTGTGTGAGGACGGATATTTTGTTTACCTGCAAGTGCGTGCTTGCTACCGTCCACGCAGTCAATTGTTCCAAGCGGATAAGAGAAAATGCTACATATTAGCATAAAGCTGTTACAATAATTAATTAAACAAACAGCTGAGCCTGTTATTGATCCCTTGAAGCGAAGCGGGTGATTCTGCCGCTAAAAGTATTGGCTAACCAGGCAGTTCAATTGTCACGATGCAGGAAACTAGATTTCAATTTCGTGAAGCAGGTCATTACCTACGAAATTACCCCGGAGTTTGCTGGATACAACAAGAAACTTTGTCGAGAAAAAGGACATGTCTGTCAACATGCAACAAGGGCTATTTATACCCCTCTAATCGATGTAAATCCAGCCGATGGCAATACCATGTTGACAGCCATGGCTGAGGCAGCGCGACTAACCAATGAATGTGGTCAGGAAAATACTATCTTCACAAATGACCAGTAGCTGTACAAGGTGGCCGTAAAAATTACCTGGGTATAACCTCGAAAAGGTGCTAGACTGTTTTCAACCCCAATGGGGGCATTTTCGTGACCTGAATACTTCCAAATTTCATAGACTGAATATCGAAGTTTTTCAAAAAGATAGCGTAAATATCCGATTTTCTAATAACGTTTTTATGGAATAAATATATTTTTTAAATACTTTGCCAACATTATTTTTGCATCAAAGTGTTTAGTTTTGCACCATGTTTTTATGACTCTATTACAAGAAAAATTATCCAATAGAAATCATTTTTTACCTGCAAAAACCTTCGTTATAACAAAGCCGTTAATATTTAATACATTTTCATTTGACGAAAATATATAAAATCACAAAAATTAAATAAATTTTACATTAAGTAAAATAAATTTAAATAAATCTATTGCAAAAGGAAGAAAAACAAGAAAGATATTTTTAATAATAATAACAACAATCTTTATTACAAAGATAAAATACGGGTTATATAAACACTTACGAACATGTTGTAAACGTACACAAAGTCAATAATGAATACATATTTATAATTTTGTTAAATATACATAAATATTTAATGCCAAACTAAAAGACCTAATGTAAACAATTAAGTATATATTGCAAATTTTATAACATCTAATAATAATATAATTTTATTGCTGGTAAAATCATTTATTCTATTTTTAATTAAATAAGTCCAAAACCAATCGTCAGGCTAGATATAAGGGTAGCGACCACAACTAGAGAGGAAACATGTTGTCCTGGTGCTGATAGTGTGTCATAAAACTCTGGTCCTGGACAATCATCCTCCCAGACAGGTTGCTCATCCCTCACTTCATCCTTCAGCCAGACAATTAAAGGTTCGAAAAATTCCAGGAGCGGAGAGGTGTCTAGTTCTCGTTCTCCCGTCATTTTTTCCATAACATCCTTCCAATGTTTTGACCGGCCCAATTTCAAGCCGTCACTGTAATATATTTACAAGACAATATGTTTACCAGTTGCATGTATATGTAGCTTTTACTATAGCACTTTGAAATACAATAAGTTGTTATGTTATGAGTTAAAATAAATTGGCACATGTAGAAACACTTATAGGTATTTAATGTAATCACTCGTAGCCGAAACAGGGATGGAAGGTTCATTAAACACCTACCGTATTGTTGTTAATTGGTAACTTTGAATAAGCGCGTAAAACATGGTTAAATTATAATCATTTGTGTTTTATCAACGTGTATTAATAATCAACGTGTTTTTAGTAGAAATTCCCGTGTTTTTATTAGAAATTCCCACTTATTATGAATATATTACAATGTATGAATTAATTACCAAAATAAAATATATCATTTTTTGCAAATACTAATCAAAGAAATATTCTTTTTAAGAAGACAATTATGTAGGTCCTAAATGTATTACTTTCACTCATTTTTTATTATGTTTTTTATTCTTGGGTTATAAATAAGACTTCAATAAACACGTCTAATTTATACTATCAAAAAGTATTGCATCAATAAAGACAGTAGTATATGAAGGGCATTTCTATCCCACCTAAAAATAAAACATGACTCATCGACCCGGCCCAGCCCCCCCCCCCAAACTAAAATGATTTAGAATTTTTGTGCCAATTATTTAAAAACAATTACGATATGCATCATTATGGATAATAAATACACCAAAATCTTTCATTGGGTATATCTTTTTAGGGTAGTAACGTATGACAACCAAAGTTGGTTTGATGACTCACAAATATAAAAGAAATATTTAAAGTACTTACAAATATTTTTAGCCTATAACTTTTGATGTTTACAATTTATGACAAGCAAACTTGATATGATGACTCACCAACATAAGCCAAATCTTTTATACTACTTTGTTTTTGTAAGTAGTATAATTATATATATTTATTTTTAATATATATTTTTAGATAGTAAAATATAATTTAATAGATAGACATTCAGAATAGCTATGAGCTAGTGTCAATTTTTTAAAAATCGGTTGAAAGTTAACGAAGTTATTGACATTTTAGTGATTGATTACAGCTGATTAAATCAATGTATATATTTTTAATATATGTAGTAGAATGAAAATAAATAGATAGATTAGCAGAATAGTTATGAGTCAGTGCTTGTTTTTTAAAAAAATCGTTTGAAATTTGACAGAGTTGTATACATTTTGCGATGGTTATGTAATATAGCCATATATTCCATGATGATATCAATGAAGATTTCGCCGTTCCCTCAGCTCTTGATTTTGCTACTTACAGATTGATCTAAATGTAATCATTATATGTGTGTTTTTTCTAATAATTACAATGGTCTACTACATGGTTCATTTACAATATATGTTATTTTTTCTTACATGTTAGGTATGATTTATCTTATTTTTTGATGTTTAGAATGTCCTTTTAGGTTATACAAAACGTACAATTTGAATAATATTTAAAATGTTATAGTTTAATATGTCGTTTTGAATAAATAATTTATTATTCTCATAAATATATATTTTTTAAATTTTAGATGGTCTCTTACACTGTCTGTTTCTTTCTATATTGTCTTAATTAATTCTGATTGGAAATAAAAGTGAATTTTTACTAAATCATCATGAAATGTATTCATTGTGAATGTTCATTCTAATATTTGCGATGGTCTACAATATGGTTAATTTTACATAAGTGTTATATTTTCTTACATGTTAAGCACATTTTTCTTATTGTTCATGTTTAGAATGTCCTTTTATGATAGGTACCATCTGGTTATACAAAATATACAATTTAAATAATATTTGAAATATTATATTTTAATATGTCGTTTTGTTCAAATAATTTATTATTCTCATAAATAAAATAGTTATTTTAAATTTTAGATGGACTCTTACACTGTCTGTTTCGTTCAATACTGTCTTAATTAATTCCGATTAGTCATATAAGTGAAATTTCTCCAAATTATCATGAAATATAATCATTGTGTGAGTGTTTTCTAATAATTACGATGGTCTACAACATGATTTATTTACAATAAATGTTATAATTTTAACACGTTAAGCACGTTTTATCTTATTTTTGATGTTTAGATTGTCCTTTGATGATACTATTTGGTTATACCAATTTAAATAATATTTAAAATGATACATTTTAATATGTAGTTTTGCACAAATAATTTATTATTCTCAAAAGTAAAATAGTTTTTTCAATTTTAGGTGGTCTCTTACACTGTCGGTTTTGCTCCAGTTGGTCATATATTCCAGTTGGTCATATAAGTGAAATATTACCAAATTATCATGAAATGTAATAATTGTATATATATATGGGATTTCTAATAATTTCAATGGTCTACAATATGGTTCATTCACACTTTTATATTTTTCGATGGTCTCTTACACTATCTGTTTCGTTCTATATTGTATTAATTAATTTCGATTGTTCATATAAGTGAATTTTCACGAAACTATAAATTCATAATTGTTGGGTCAAATTAGTCGGAGTTCTCATTGATATTATCATGGAATATATGGCCATAATACACCACTATCGTAAATGGTGTACAACTCTGTCTAATTTCAACCAATTTTTTAAAATGCACTGACTCATAGCTATGCTGCTAGTCTATCTATTTATTTTCATTCTACTATATTAAAAATATATATATTTATTTAATCAGCTGTAAATCACTAAAATGTTTATAACTTCGTTTAATTTCAACCGTTTTAAAAAAATGGACACTAGCTCAAAGCTATTCTGAATGTCTATCTATTTAATTTTATTTTACTATATGAAAAATATATTAAAAAGAAATACATATAATTATACTACTTACAAAAAAAGTAGTATAAAAATGTGGCTTATGTTTGTGAGTCATCATACCAAGTTTGGTTGTTATAAGTTGTAAACTTCAAAAATTATAGGCTAAAACAAATATCACGTCGCGAATGACATCATTTTTCGTCCAAAATTCAAAAAACGGTCTAAAAACAATATTATAATTAAATAATAAGATTATAATATAATTAGACTCTAAATAAAATGTGTAACGTTATATACTACTTACAAACAGTAAGTAGTATAAATAATTATGTTATATTTGTGAGTCATCAAACCAACTTTTGTTGTCATACGTTAGGGCCTACCACCCTAAAAAGATATGCCAAATGAACGATTTTGGTGTATTTATGATCCATAATGATCCAGATCGTAAAAAACTTTAAAAAAATGAAAATGGAAAATCATTTTACTTTTGTGAGGGAAGGGTGGGCCGGGTCGATAAGTCATACTTTATTTTTAGGTGGGGTAGAAATGCTGCTCATATACTACTCAAGGCCTCCAATATTTGGATGGGCTACTTATATGTCCCTTCCATCAATTAGAGATAAAAATACTCCCAATAACGATTATGATCTACTTGCAATGTACGTAGCTATTTGCAATTGTGAAAGTAACTCATATCTGACATTAATATATATCAATATGCTTATTTGCCGAATGTATATAAAAACAGAACCCTCTCATTTGAAACAAAAAAGTTTTTATGTATATGTTTTAAAATAATATTTTTCGAGGCCCATATAGTCTGCTAAAATATATACACCAAGCTGATTTGATTTTCTTACCTCAAAACTTTCCCCGCTTTAGTGGAGTTGAATATGCTGCATTTATGTAGTAGTCCTATGTGGTTATTGGCCTTGCACATGGCTTTATGTAACTGGAACTGAAATATGTGGCTAAAGAAATATCTGAAAATGACACCAGGAAATGTCATATATAGTGCAACATAAGCTAACAAAAAAAAATTTGGCATATATGACATGCACAAATTAATATGTTTAAATATTTTTGTTGGAACAAAAGTATAAATGAATTTTAAATGACATTGTTTGAGGATATTTTCTTTAATATATAACAGATATATGAGACTGTCTAAAAACATTTACTCAGCTTTAAAATGTAAATATTTAGTATTCAGTTTATTCAGTCGTTCTAATAATAATTCGGTATTTGTTGTTATATGTGTATAACAGATTTATATTTTAACCTTTTAAAACATATTTGTAAAACACACATTAATGCTTGTTCACACATACAAAAATTACATAATACTGAATATTACGAATATTGCAAAGATTATAAGCTAATGGCGAAACGTTCAAAATGCATTTTATGTCGATATATAAATAGGTTGGGTTTTATATCCATAAGAATATCCAGAAGAATAAAACCTGAGGAAAACAAATTTTTGTCAAGGTCGACAATAAAAAAGCAGTTAAGATAAAGAACCTGTTGTAGCAACTTATATTACGTAAAATTAAAAGGAAAAATATATATATTCATAATAGTATCATACTATTAATTGTAATGAGTATAATTAATTGTATGTTACCGTTTATATAAACTTTGCTGCCCTTTTCCTGTTTGATAATATATAATTAATATGTAATGATTATAAAATATGTTAACTTTTAAAATTTCGTTAGTTAGTTTATCTTAGATATATAATTTAAACATTCAACATCCTTTAAATTTATCTTGCTTGTTTATCTTATATACTTTTACATTTCCGACCTTAAGAAACAAAACAAAAAATTATTCAGGAATTTTCTTAAAGTATTTATTATGGATGATTTTCTTGTGAATTTAAGGTCCAAATGATTTTGAGTCAAACATGTATAAATATATTAATTTATTGTTTTTTATATTTACTATATATTTTTTATATAAAATATATATTTCATATACAATTTTTTATACAATTATTTGTTTTGTATATAATTTTGTTTTTTATATAATTATTAGTTTTTTATATAATTATTTGTTATGTAATCTTACCTTGCATACTACTTTATTTTTAGTATTATATTATTTAGCATATAAACAATATGTATTCGTTGACACAAATATTTATTACCTTATGTATGGAACGTCTGCTGCAATATGATATTTTGACCCGGGATCAAAATCGGATTCACTTCTCATAATAGGAGGATAAATACCCTGATACTTGCATCTAAAATATTAAAAAAAATTTTTTTAAAGAATTGCCACTGTTTTCTTAGATCTTCTTATATCTTCACAGTTACCTTAGATTCCACCAACGTTTATTTATATCCACTTTATAGATATCTTTTTCTCGATAAAGTTCCCATCGCCAAGAATCCATCAAATAGCCAAATGGAAGAAATGCGATTTTCTCCAAAGCAATACTCATCAGGTAGTTTATATCTGATTCTATTTAAATAGATTATATTTATAATTAAGTTAACTACATCATAAATCGGTATATTATATAAATTAAACAGAAAAAATGTAAACATATAAGGAATCGTTACATCTTAGTATATTATAAAAATGGTTCATAATAAATACTTGAATTATCTGCCTGTTTATAATATGAAAAACACTCTACTCATCATAACTGAAAATTATAATCCGATAACCAGTTATTTTTTCCCCTTACCGCAATTAGTACCATCTAAAATATTATTTAATTGCACTGTTATGGCTTAAATAATAAATAAATATTGACATTATTTATGGTTTCCGGTAGACTGTTGTAAAAAATAGCATTGCATATGTAATCTGAAGATGCTTACCCATATATTGTGGGAACAGAGAAACAAGTCTCCTCCTCTAATCTGTTGAACTCCCTATGATTTCTACGCCCTTGCATGATTAATTATTGGACGATATAGGATAAGGTATAAAACAGATACAGTATTCTTAAAGAGTGGGGAAACCCTAAAAACCGTTACTATCCTCAATTCAGTAATGCGGTCCCCCATTTTATCCTAGTCTCCTTTCAAAGTAAATCTTGGATATGAACCACCCTGATATGCATATGAGATACATTGTAGTTACTAGAGTATACGATCAGATGTAGCAACCTTTTGTGAAATGCAGAAATTAAATTAGCCTAGGTGTGGTCAGTGTGTACATTGTGTACATTGTACATTGTCTATGTGTACCATTGACTAATTTAGTTGGTCGATAATTTAATCAATATCAG